>JANHGN010013235.1:3885-33479 GCA_024605025.1 Megaceryle maxima
ATGTGAAGTCAGAAAAAGGTATTTCCATCAATTCCAAAAATATACATTCTCTTAATATATGGCACTCCACATTGAAAGAAGCAAAGCTATTTCAGAAAGGTAGAGTTCACCAAATATTGTCAGTGGGTATTTCTAACTTTTAAGGCCACTGTTACCGAAAAAAAAAAGTCCCAACAATTTTTTAAAATTTTTTTCTTTATAAATTACTGAGAACCTTAATTTTTTTTTTCCCCACATTGCTATCCAATACCCAGTGGTCTTCACATATAGGAAGACTGTTTCAGTAGCATGTGTGAAGTGCAAGAGGACTGCTCTCACCCTGTCTCACTGCCTTCAGTCCCCTAAGTGTCTTCCTTCTCCTCACACTGACTCTGCTTATGGCTTTCTAGTATCCCACACCAAATTATCTGTAGACTTATTCCCAGGGCACCAATCTTTTAAAGGATATGGGCTTAAGAACTGACCATGTGAAAATATAGGTAGTTTCCCCTGGTTTTCCTATACCACAGGCTGCAGACTTTTCTGTGTAACCTTCTGCAACATAATAGACATTTCCATTACATCATGCATGGAAAAACTTCAATATTGATCTAGTGTTTTATATAAGGAAATAATGTAATATTGCCTTATAAAAATTACTTCTGAATGCTAAATGTCAGCATTTTTAAGGAACGTGACAACAGCTGTACCTGGTCAGAGGCAAGGTCAGGCTTATTTAGCATTCTCTTTCCAAGAGTACCCAATTCCCTAAGTGTTTCATAAAAAGTGTAAGATAAGGGCAAGCACATAGAGATGCTTACCTAGGTTACTCTCCCAGCCTCCAGTAATCTGCATCTCAGGAGCTTTTTGGCATGGAGTTTAATGAAAAATACTAGGAAAGCAATAACATGTCAAAGTAAGGCATGCACAAGCCTATCTGTATAGATTCACATAAATAAATTGAAAACACATAAAAGTCTCTCAAAGTCTGATCCTAAGACCCTTCAAGTTGAATTTTCTTTCAAACCTTTTTAATTGTTAGCCATACTAGCAGGTAAACATCTTACTAGCCAGACCAAAGAAAATCCCCCTCTTCATCTTAATCTTCCTCATCAATCCTGATCACTAATAAAATTAAACTGAATGGTCCAGGATAAGTGGTTAAACAGCGAGGAGAAAGAATATAAAATTAAGCTTTTATGGCAACATTGTTAGAATTTAGACTTAAGGCACCTGTATAAGATCTAGAGCCAAAATTGTTTAAAATTGCTGCTTAAGGTTAGGCATCTAGGGCTAGGTGTACAAAAGAATTGGTGTATTACAACAGCTATTAGTACTTTGCCATCAGAAGCCTCAGCCGTGAGGCTGGGCAATTCTATACAATTCAAGGCAGGGGAGACAGTCACTTGGAAGTCAGATTTATAGGAAAAAGAAGGAATTCAGACCTTTATACTGCAAACTGCCATCCTTAAAAACCTCACACACTTCCACCTAAATCTGGATATACCTAAAATCTATTACTGACTCCATTTTTTACCTTAATGTACTCCAGGTCCCTGGAGTAGTTCTGGGTTTGTGTGCTGTGTATTGCCAAGTGTGCCTGGTTTTGATATCAGTGGTTATCTGGGGATTTACGATTAAGTTCTTATAAAATGCAGTAAAAAGGCATCTTCCTGTGAGAGCTCTTCTAAACTGGTCCCACAGTACCTCTGGAAACTGTAGCTTCCTACATATCAGGGTCCATGAAAATGCTCATTTGGACAGGATCTCTGCCCCAGCTACCACCCCAAACATGTTTCACAGATGACAGTGTCTGCAGGCAAAAGCCTTTTTCTAAAAATATCAGAAATGCTTCTGTTGGAATGCAGTTGTGACTCTTTTCTTGGGCCTGTCCCCCGTGGACCCTCTTTCACATTCACCAAAGCTTTTCATACAGTATCACTCAGAGGTTGTAATTTCTTTTCACCCAAAAGCCTGGCAGGATCCCCTTGAGGAAAGATGGCAGATTTCAGTTCTTTGTCCCTTCTCAGACTGAGGGGATTTAATTTATGTACAACATACCCATTGCAGTGACCTAGGTACCAGGCAAAAAGATATTTTGGAAAAGAATTTCCCTTCTTTGAAGTGTTCAGCTTTCTATAAAGCATTTCAATGTCTATTGAAGCCCAGTTTGCTACCACCTCTGGCATTAGTTATTTCGCGATTTCAAGGATGTCCTTTGGTAGCAGTGGTGGTCTATGTAGGCTAAAGTCTGTTTATGACTGATGACCATTCACACATTCACAGGGAAAGAAGAGTCAGTCCTCCCTGTGTGTGTCTTTTCCATTCATTTCATAGAGTTTTGTTCCTCTGGCTAGCTCCAAAATAGCAAAAGCATGCTGGGAAAAGTGTGACTGAGGTATGCCTAGGAGTTTGGATTGTTTCTTCCATTCTGAAGCATAGCTTCAACAAAGAAAATATTTCTACCACAAGATTTGTGTTGAACAAGCAACCAAGAAGAGATGATTTTTTTTTTTTTTTGAGTGCAAGCCTAGCTTATTCTTTTACTAATTTGTTCTTGATACAGGCAAATCCCTGAAAGGGACTTTCTTCTTTTTTTTTTTCTTTTTTTTTTTTTTTCCCCATGGCTTATGATTTACAAGAGATTAAGAAATGCATCTGCTTCACAGTTAGTGAGGTCTTTTGAAAACCACAGATAGGTATTGCTATGGGAGCATGACATACTATTAATATGCCACAGTTCAAGGTGAAGTGTATTAACATACTTTTAATGTTAAAAGTGAAACTGGAGGAAAATAAGACAGGAAGCATGAACTAAGATGGCAATAGTAGCATTAAGTACTATTATAAATAATACTATTAGCATATAAATATAAACAAAAGTACTAGATGTATTTTCATGAATCACAGGCATTATATAAGTAGTTCTTGAGGTTGTGAAATAATTATCTCTTACCTTTGAAAATACATTTTCCCCAAAGACTGAATTTTACAAATGTTAACCCAAAAGCCAAACTATATTGGTATTATTATTCTAATGTGCCTTTTTGTTCTGTTTTGTTTGAGGTGGGTTTTTTGTCCTTGTTGGTTTTATTTTTGGGGGGTTTTTTTTATGATTACATACCTGGACACTCTTCTTCCCATAGGTGCTTTGTCATCACAGCCTTTCCTCTTCCCTCAATTTCTCTTCATAAGGGTCCCTTGCCTCCTTGCATTTTCTTTGGTTTGACATTCTTGTTCTTCCATGATGTCACTTTCAGACATGAAAGACTTGATTTTTCAATATCTCCTCAGAGGGCAGAGGAAACTTAAAACCACTATCTTGAAGCTACTACGATCATTGTAATGTCACATTGTAGAAAACAGGGATGATATGGCCTGAAGATGCCAGAGATACACATTGGACCTACTGATTCAGGCATGACCCAAGGAGTGTGACAGCTGAGGTCCATCTGCACCCTACTCACTCCCCACCAGTGATGCATTCTCCCTCATTTCTTTTCAGGACCATTCAAACAGTCGAGGAGAGATTTTCAGATCCTAATTTTCAAGTGCCTGGATCCTAGACCAGCATGTAGGCTGTTATTTAGGGAGTTCACTAGTCAAGTTAGGGGGTTGGACTAGATGACCTTTAAAGGTCCCTTCCAACCCAAACCAGTCCGTTATTCTAAGCGAGGCACTTTCAGCAAGACTCATCTAGCTCATGCACTGTTTGAGCTCTATATGCCACAATGTGTCATGGTCAGCTGGAATTCCTAAGGTTATAAATGAAGAGTTAAGAGTAGCACAAGGAGCAAGATTTAGCACACAGCTATCAGTGGTATTTTATACATATTTTACCTTACATCTAGGAAATACATACCTAAGGCTACATATTTTAACTATATTTCTTTCAACATACTTTAATTTTTAAAAACAGCTTGAGGTGGTGATGCTAAGACTGGTACGAACTTCCCAAAAAAAGTATCATAGAGAGTCTGGCATTTTCAAGCGCCTAAAGTCTACCACATCAAACACAGAGGCAGCATGTGCAATTTGACATCCTAGGTTTTCACCTAAGGACACAGCAGAAAGCATCCTCTGACTTCCATGTGCACACACAATTTTTATCAGTATTATCTGAATTCATTCCCTTACATGGCCTCATAACTTACCCATAGTGCACTGCGCACACACCATAATACATCATAAATTCATTTATGGGCCTACTCTTCATGTTTAGAGCACTTAAACAGGAAGCAAAGGCTCCAGATCAAGTCTCTCTATCCACTTAAATTCATCACTCCCTAATTTAAGACTCCTTAAATTGACTTTGTTTTCTTCTGGTTACAAATTAAGAGGAAAATACTGAAATTACTTGATAATGAGACCTGGTATTAACTAGTCACATTTGTTATGAAAATACAGGGGACAGTTTTACTACATTAGATGAGAGACTCACACAAAAGTGGAGTTGATGTTCATGTGGTAAATTGCATATCCATGTGATAAATTGCATTTATCATGCACCTTTGACTGCCTCACCTGCATTCTGTCTACTAATCTATCTTTGTCAGGATTCATTCTAACACTCTTAACCTCTGAGAAGCTCTCAAGTGTCTGCTATTTTTTAACATTATTCCACAAAAAAAAAAAAAAAAAAAGAAAGAAAAAAAAGCCCAACTCCAAACTAAACAGTTGTGGGTTGTTTTTTTTTGTTGACTATAAAATGTGCAAATTCTTCTCCAAAATATTTTGTGATAAGGAGGAAGATAAGCAATACTCAGGAGATATTTGAGATTGTCCTTATTACCAAGAATGTAGAAGCATGTTTCTTTCATGGAAGAGAGCTGGTAAGAAGCTTTTTCCATCAGAACTAGTAAATGTTTCTATCTTGGATATGCTGGCCATGCTGGCATATACTAGACCTCAGGAGTGGAACACAATGATTTATAGGCAAGTTGCTTAAGATCATTTAGAGCTTCAGAACTGTATCAGTAATCATTCTGAAGCCTATGTAGTTTTCTCATAATAGCAAGTTAATTTGGCTTTAATATAGAAGGAAGTGCAATAGTAGTATCAATTTAAAAAATCATAAAACCTCCTGAACCATTTCTGAAATGTTTTTATGTTAAATTTGTTACATAGCTTAACTGCATATGTGATATAAAGGTTTTATTGGTACTCATTTGGGATGATCTCTGTATTAAACTGGGATTCACCCCAACTAGTACATACAGTACTCAAGTCTGTACTTAAGCCACTTGGCTAAAATACCCTGTTTTCATTTAGATATTACAGAACTGCAACTGTTTTCATCATCTAAGAATCTGTCTCCAAAATATACTTTTTTTTCACTTCACTCTTTTTTTCACTTCATTTTCTAAAAATAAAATTATGTGCATATGGTTGAGAGAAGAATGTGACACATATTAATAAAAACATTCAGATTTTGTCCTACCTATCTAGTAAGTATGTACTTCCAAAAAGGTCTTTGATGAATGGACTGCCAACTGTTTTTATTCTTATATATTTTAGTAAAGTTCCAATTTAGCAGAGTTTGCACACTCTATTAAATTAGTTTGGTAATTAATCTTTAATTTCATGATCACTTACAAACGTACACATATTTGCTTATTAACAGACATGGACAGACAGACACATTTCTTCATATCACCCAAATACAGACATCCAGTATAGAACATTTTGAACTCAGTGACTTAATTTTGGCACTGTTACAAGCAACTATACACGGAGTTTTCCAATTGGGAAAATTTCAATTATAATTCAGTGACACTTGAGCTGCCTGTATTATAGCATATATATGGAGAGTTAAATTATCTAGTTCTGTAGAGTAGGGTTTAAATTACAATGAAAATTAATTAAAGTTAAATTAATTAAAAATCAAATTAAAACTATCCAATGGACAGTTTTAGCAAGAGTAATCATACAACAAAACTATTCCCAAGGAATACCTTACTTCACAGAATGCTCATTTCACTATGAATGTATGTTCAGATATTTGTGTTGGCTGGTTAAGTGTATCAAGTAATACTATGTTGGTTTTGGATTGTAGAATTTATTTTTTTTAGCTAATCAGCAGAGTACATAAAGGAACACCAAAACATAGAAAACATCACAATACCCAACAGCAGCTTCAAAAAGATATTTGATTATTAGACAGTAAATTTGCTTATCTCAAGTTTTTCACACTAGTCCTACTCATTTAGTGAATATTTGCAGAAAGCAAACTCAAGCATAGTATCAACTCACTTCAAGTAAATTTATTTAAAAATCTGAATGAAGATATGTAGTGTTTGCCTAGAGCTAGAAGTAATGGGGTTATGAACACATCATAAATACTATGCAAAGCTTTGAATTGCATTACTGAGACACATTATCAAAGGTCATGCTATCAAGCAAAATATAAACCACAACTGTAGGATCATTTTTTATCTAAAAGTTCAGAACAGTGTTAGAAATTCCAATTTTAAAACTGATTCCAACACAAGCATATGGAGATTGAGTGTCATCAAATACAAGTAAAATTATATTTCTCCCTTTCTTATTTAGTTGCAAAATTTTCATGCTTCTGATAAAAGTCACTTTGCAAAACATGTAATATGATCTTCCATGTATACTTCTAAAGATGGATATGGTATGTAGATAAACACATGCTCAGGGTGTTTTTCTTCAAACCATTCTTAGTTAACATGGATTTTGTCACATATATATGCTGCACACACATAATCCAATACATTTATGCTTTCAAGGGAAGAAGAAAACATTTATTTGTTTTCTTTTTAAGGAGCTTTCACACTGATTTTTTATGAGCCATTTTAGTCTTTTCTTTTGAAGTAAAGCAAGTAGGAAAATACTGTGGAAAGATAATAATCATCAGTTTAAGCATTTTTAAGGATCAACAAGCACACAACAATTGAAAGCAAAGGGAAGAATTGTCTCTCTGAAATTTTGTCCGAGTATATAATCATAATTCCTTTTAATCACTGAACATCAGATTCTCCCACGTATGTTGGGGGCACCAGCAAAAGATGTCTTGGTTAAAATTCTCAAAAGACCAGAGTGACTGGACCCACATCCATTAGGGTGTTTTGTGTCAGAGAAGACATAAAATGTGGTCTTTCTTTTTGCTGAGCAAGGTGCTTTCACCCTTTGTGAGTGACAGACCTGTGAGAAGGGAAACCACTAAATTGTTCTTTAACTGAAGCAAAGGTTCAATTTAACTGTTTTCTTAGTGTGTGAGAGAGACCAAAACTTACCAGCTTTCATGTTTTGTAGGAAATGAGAAATAACAGAATTGGATTACTTTCTTTTTTTGCAGGTCTGAGGTCAACCATGAACAACTTTTGGGTCAATCTCCCTGCCTTACACTCTCAATGTATCCAGAGTATTCCCTCCGTCTGTGTAAGGCTGGCTGCCAACAGCACTGCTTTGCACTACCTTCTAAAAGGCTGACGAGGTGAAGTATCAAATTGTCAGGCTTTTGCAGTGTTGGAAAACCACAGCCTTAAGATAGGCAAAAAATCTTGGTCCCAACTGGAATGTGCAGTGTTAACACTAGGAGTAACTTGTTTTCTGCATTTTTTTATTGATAAGAGCCAAGAGAGAAAGAGAGGTATGTTTAGCTGAGTGGAAGATAACAAACAGGCAGTGCCACATTCCCTCTGTGTGCTCTTTGTTATCAGCAGGACTAGTGGCATTATGTACTGTATAATGAAAGATAACTATAGAGTGAGAGATATCTGGCCTTGTAGCTCTATTGATTAAACAGGACAGCAGGCTAATCAGAAAAAATGTTACAGAGATGGGAGTTGAGCCACATGGAAAATATGAAAGATGATGGATACACTTGAAATGTTAATTTTTGAATGAGGTTATAAGGCAGAAAAACATTTCCTTAATTTTATTTCTAATCAAAAAAAATCGCAAAACCAAAAACCCAACCCCTATACACAGAGAGGTATCATTCCTTTACCAATTTAGAAAGATAATAATGTTACATTTATCTGAGACAATAACAAGATAAAACAACACAAATTTCAAGCCTTTCTAAATAAAATTCATAGATCTGGAGTTTTGCTATGTACCAAAACTGACATGAGGATAACTTGCCAAATTAATGTTAATACTTGATACTTTGAAAGTTTTGTTAATATTTTTGGCATAAATAAATTGTTATTTCAGAACCCTGTCTTGTCAACAAACAAACAAGCAAACAAAATTCATACCAACAACAAAAACCTTAAAATATCATTAAGGCTTTTGTGACCCTTATTTTTAGACTCTTATTTGTTTAATTGCTTTGCTCATCCCTAACCATTTAGATTTAGGTTTTTCACAGCATATATCTGTGTCAAGATGAAATTGCTTGTAGATATTACATTTTTTAAATCGGTCTTCAAAGCTCTTGCTCAGTCTGAGGCAAGGAAGAGAAAGAGCCAGACACGAATAGGATGGATGTTTTGGGTGTATGGCCACAGTACATAGCTGCAGAAATTCAGGCCAACTCTGCAGGAGCAGCCCAGAATTACGAGGATACAGAGGTAATGTAAAGTCATTATTCTCCCTTTTGACTCTTGGCTTTGAGGTCTGTGCTGCATCTCCTAGAGGCACAACGTAGATTCACCTGACATGCTTAGCATTGGAGAGAAGGATTTCACTGAAAAAAACCTCTTTCTGTGGTACTAATATCTTTATCCTAATTTTATCAAATTGTTCATGCTCCTCTGGGGCTTCATTCATAATCCTCTCTGGTGGGGTGTAAGCTACTGTATCTAATTCATGTCTCCCTGCTAGAAGTTTCCTCTGCTACCTGCTGTCTTGCAACATAGCGATTTACTATTGACAGTGTTACTCCTCGTAGTTTGATATGATGACAGTATAGCAATTTCAGCTTTCTTGCCAATATATGTTGCCAAGGACTCATAGGCATGTCTGGTCAGACTTCCTATTTGCCCCAGAAATGGGGGGGGGGGAGGTGGGGGGAGAAGAAGGAGAAGGTCACAAAAGGCTATGTGTCAGTCCCAGCTCTCTGGAATGACATGTTTTAGATGCTTATTGGAAATTAAATACATTGCTTTACCCTTTCTTTACCCTTTCCCATACAGGATGATGCCATTTACAAGCAACTGATAAAGTAATTTATACTACACCTTTGACAAATTGAATTTAATAAACAGTAACAGCTTAGTACAACTTCAACAAATTTGCTCGTTCCTCCACAAATTCAGTCCTCAATTCCTGCCTTTGCCAAGCTCCTGGAGCCTACAGCAACCCCTTGGCAATATTCAGCATTTAGGCTGAAAGTTGTCCTTTGTCTTAGAGGAACAAAACCACTCTGGGTTTAACCTGAACTGAAAAGTGAGTCATGATACAGCTAAGGTAACACAGATGATTTGCAGCTTATTCCTGCACCCACTGAAGTCAGCTGCCTAACCCTTGTTCTTTTAGATAGGAGCAGGATTGACCCCACAGCTTTATTATGTGGCTGCAGGTATTGCACCATGTGCCTTTCCTGTTACATTTCATAGAAACATCTTCAAGACCTTTGTCCAAAACTCCTCTAGTTTGGTAGATCCAGTGATACAGGGAGGTTTTGAGATGACTCCTGGATCCTTTAGTAATTTATTTCATTACAGATCAGTAGTGCTGTATCACCTGAAGTTTGATGCATTCTAAAGTGGAAATATCACTTTTTTTTTTTTTTATTCCAGTTACACCTTCCTGTCAAATCAATATTTAGTTAATAGATTAACCACTTCTTCCAAATTTTCAGAACTCACTGATTCAAAAGTAATTTTTAAGTGATATATTTATTTACTAAAGAAACCAGTTATACAGGTTGATTCATTAAGATACTAGGAACACTTGGATTTGAATTACTGGGTGTTCAGACAAATGAGGTTCCATGAGAAGCAATCCCAGGATATATGTTTATATTATGCCATATTTAGTCCAGTTAACCAATCAGTACCCACTGAATCTGTTCCCACTGAACATAGTGGATGTGGTGAAAGAGACTTCATTTGCAGTATCCAGAAGTGCTAATCAGTTTAATCTAAGTGTATCCATGTAACACAAAGCATCTTTGCTCAAAAGTCCGAGGTTATCTTTGCCATGTGCCTGCCTGTGTGTTGTTTTTCTCATCATGCATAACACCAGAATATCCCAGCAATGACAGACTGCATTATTACCAGTATTCCTGCCCCATGTCATGCTTGGTACATGTTGTATTCATAGCTACTCAAAGCCCTTCCAGAGCATAAGATTAATAAAAACAACCTTACAAAAGAACTCTTCTGTGTCGTTAATTTCAAAATACTGCATTTCCATCCCTATTCAAAAGTCCTGAAGACTTGCTTCAGCCATGGGTATTTTCACTAAGGGTTTTACATGGTTTTGCACCTGTCTTCGAGACCTAAGGTCCCACTGTCAGCCAGAAAGCAAGTGACCAATATGAAATCAATTGGCCCATACCCAAATTTAATTAAACTTCTCTCTGCAACTCTAGAGGAAACTGATTTCCCTCATTATTGCTGATGTGGATAATAAGTGAAATTAATTCTCCTTCACTAAGTTATCACTGCATTGAGCGACAAACACAGATACAATGTTATTAAAAGTAATGAAATAGGTTCAGCAGCAGCTAACATTAATGTTTTGTGTCATTGAAATCTTATGTGCAATTTAGGACAAAATTATTCATCTTTGCGGCTGCAAGTCACAAAAGGTCAACAGCTCAAGGGTTTGCAAAGATTTGGGAATAAGGTGCTATTTGTAAATAGTTTTCCATAGATGAAAGAGGGAAAGATAGAATCACCTTGCTTTCTGTCTCATCTTCCACAGACCATCAGAGAGGCAGAGAAGCAGATAAGGACGTAGGACTTCCTCTCTGAAGGAGGTGATCCCTCCTGCGGTAGGCCTGTAGACCAGTGATATTGTACTGACATTGCTTTTGCCTGTAATGGGCCACTTCCTGAGTATGCAAGGCCTTGAGAGCAAGGTTTGTCAGGAGTGGTTTGCATGAAGCTTTCTTCACCTACCAGGAACTGTTTTAACAAAGCATGTAGTCGTTGTAAGAGCAGTTTGTCTAATGTCCAGTACTAACAAGAACTATCAAGTAGTTATGCTATGGTGAATTAGATATTTATAACTCTAATAAAGCAATGTACTGTAGAGGAGAATAAGCCTGGGAGAATGGTAGATACCTTGAGAAGTAGTGACACAGTATGCAGTGCAGAAGAGTAGGCATGGGATGATAAAAGATGAGATGCTGGCTAGCACTGGAGGCCCTAAGAGTATAAATAGGTCACTACCAGACAGTTAAAAAATTGCATATATGAAGCTGGACAAAATGAGGTTTAGGAGCATCTGAGAATAAGAATTTAATATAGATAGAAGTCACTATAAATTCAGATGCAATGTCCAGCTGTAGATCAAGAAAAAGCAATATAATTCTCTAGAAACTCTAAAAAGGGATAGTGACCAAGGTAATGACCAATAATTTAGTCTTAAACAGAAAGAAAGTCAGAGATTGGCCTGCAGCTACATGATCAGCAAAGCTATTCACAGCTTATGCTGACCATGTACCCTGGAAAGCAATAAACATTTAAGGGAGTAGCACCTTGGAGGGAACATATCTGCAGATATGCAGAAAGCTAAGTCCAAGGTGGCACCACTATGTGTGGAAGCCAGATCACATGCTTGGACACTGTGACCAGCTAAAGTGAGCATCCTGCTTACTCAAGACTATTGTGCAGTTTGAGACTGGATCAGAGAGGCAGGGTCCTTGGTTGATATGAGTGTGCCTTCAGAATGTGTGTATAGTAAAATAAAAATCTTGGAAAAGAAACCATTAGCCACTTCCTATGCCCATCCACTTGGCAAATAAATTTTCCATTTTATGTCAATGAGTGGTGTGGTTCAGGTCAAGGCCACCCCACTTTCAATTTTTCATGACACTATTTATAGCAATTTTAGCTAAGTCATTACTATTGAGACTTTCCTGTACAGTAGTAGTTTTAATTTTATTTTTCTTTCCTTTTCTACAACAATTAGATCTGAATTAATAATACTTTGATTGCTATGACACAATTTTAATTATCCTAATCATAAATTCATTATTTACATATAAGATGTGATTTCTTTATGCCTATAACAAAATTCTGAGTATTTAGCACTAATACTGTATGTGCTTTGATTCTACAGTCTGACTCAACGGACACAGGAAAGTATGCTAGATTGATTTAACATTAAAACCTGAAGATCATAGCAGTGTATGATAGAATGTAAAAAACTGTCTCTAAGCTGTCCTGCCATTCATAATCTCTTTTTAATGTCTTAGTTAATTTACTTCCTTTTAAAAATATCTCAGGTAAAGAAAAACAAACAAATGAGCAAACAAGAACAAAAGCAAACAAATAAACAAACAAAAAAATCCAATGCAGGTTGAATTTATGAGTTAGTTTTGAAGGACAATGTTTCGAAGAATGTAACAGTTCTGCTGGAATGAAAGCAAGACTTTGTAAACTCACAGAATGAAGTTTTTTTCTGATGTCCATAACATGAGAGTCTTTTTTCCTATCCCCACAATGACATGGTCAGCTGGTGTGCTGTGCAGATGCTCTCAGGCCTCTGTTCTGTACAAATGACAGATAAATAAATTCATCTGCAAAGACCTTTATGCTATAACAGCAAGAGATCTCAACAATCAAATTTAGGAGCCCAGGAGATCAGCACATAAAATCATGCTCATTTTCTTAGACTTTGATATTTTAACCTGAAGAGTTAAGGGTAATTATAACAACCTAGGCAACAAGGCTGGGAGGTATGAATCCACTTTGATCACCCTGAGAAAGAAAAAAGGCTTAATATGCTGATCAGCTGGAGATACAAGAACACATTTCTCATAGGCATGATTGGATGCCTTTTGGATATCCAATTATGAAAGCTGGAAGAAGCCCTTCTGTTCCTTAGCCTGCAGGCCATCTTGGTCAATGCAGAACAGATACTCCCAATCATAAAACCAACCCACAACAGATTTCCTCCTCCTATGAAAGGTATATCTGCTGTTTTTCCCTTTCTATCTTGCCTTGCTGCTGTTGTAAGCTATTTATGGAAGTACTCCTAACATTTCTGCTTTAGGTGCCTAATTTAGCTTAATAGAAAGGGGTAAATGCTTCCAGAGTATAATCCAGAGCATAATTCATAGCATTAAAACAGTCATGGTGATTTCAAAGCTATATCCCAGTCCTGAAATATAAAATTCTTCTCTACATATCAGAAGCAGGCTACAAGTATGGTTTTTAATTCTGGAATGTATAGTGTTGCAGCTGCTTACTACTTCCTAAATGATTAAACTGAGAAAATTAAGGCAAATGCTAAACCCATGTCAGGGTAGATGTCCATGGCTGGACAGTCAGAATGACTTGTAGAATGACTTGGAGAAGTTAATCCTGGTCAAACTCCATCAGGTATTTATGTCCTACCTGTCTAAATTTTCCCTGTTATTTCAGTTAAATTTTATCTTCACTCTAAGATATTGCAGTTGTTCTAGAGAAAATCTATGTTAATATGAATATGGACATCTCTTCTTAAAATGTACATAGACACTACACACATCCATATACTATAGAACATATAAAGCTGCTAAAGGATTGTTGGTTTTGTTTTGCTGCAGCTTTTTTTTTTTTTTTTTTTTAAATGCTTACAATCTTAATCATGACCTCAGTGCTGGGCATTTCCTGGGGACTAATGACCAGCTGGGGTTAATGGCCTGAAATGTAGCCACAGGCCATCAACTCATCCCAGCTAGCCATTAATCCTATGGAACTACCAGTGCCTCTACTGTTATTGCTTAATTTAGTCTCCTTAATTTTTGTGTAGCTTTAAAAACCTTGCTGCAGCCACTGAGCAGGTCTGTATTTTATTAGCTCTGCATTTCTACTGCTGAGCACAGGTTGTTTTCCTAGCTGCTGATCAACTCTAAAATCTGAATAGACTTTATTAAAAGTTGGTTATCAAGCTGCTTGAGCATCTCCAGACATCTAAATATTTTATGTACGTTTGCTTTGAGTGGCCCTGAGCAATTAATACATTGTTTCATTAGGAGGGTTTTTCACTAACCACTAAGTGACTCTAAACAGCTAATATATTTCACAAGAAGTTTGTATTCCAGCCATTGAGCAGCTTTAAACACTAAATTGGAATCATACATTTAAAAAAGAAATCACTCAGTGTTACACATTTCTTACAAGTAATTTCCTGTCTCTACCCTTCTAAACATTATTCATTTATTTTATGGGTTGTTTTTTTTCAGCTGATGCATTCCTATTGAGCTTGCTGGACCTCCAGTATTTTTCATTCAAAAGCTCAGAGCATCACCAGAATTGGCTTTGCTGCATTTCCTTCATCTAATACATAGAGAAGAGCCACAGAGAGCAACACAAACCCCAGTTTCCTTCCAGAAGCAAATTAAGGGATTAGAAAATATGCGTGTTCTCACCAAGATAATAATTGAGGCTTTAGACTTAAAAATAACCTGTGGTGTATTCCTGCATATATAACCACCAACAGTATGACAATCAAAATGACAGTGATTCAGTAGGTACTCTTAATCATCGTTACAGATCTCCAGCTCAGTGCTGTCAACGGGAAATTCACACTGCTGCAGCAAATACCAAGATTAGCTAACATCTGCTTACTCAGGCTGAGGACTTGATCAGCTAGCATTTCAACAGACAGGCCTCCACCCTACAATTTGCTTGCTTCTTCGAGGTCTCTCATGCGACACTTCAGCCAGCAAGAGCTGTCACCACTTCTCTGAAGTCAAGTGAGCAATGTACCCCATGGAAACTGCTTCTGGATTTCACTGTACAACCTTAGCAGCATTGTTGCAACAAGTGCAGACAGGGCCTTCCTGACTCCCATGCCAGACAAAGTTCTTACTACTTTTGCTTCTTTCAGAAAGCAGTAAAATCTCAGTGATAGGTCAGACTTGCACAGCAAGGGTCAACAAGACCAGTACTCCAGCCAGCTCACAGTCTTTTGGAGAATTCACATAAAAGGTAGCTCACTGTACATAGCCCTATACACCACTCTAAGCCCAGCTCCCCAAGCCCATATCCACGTGCTCCATGGGCAGCTAGCTTTCTTGCTTCCTTTCTCCATCCAGATAGGGCAATTTTTGCCTCTGGGCTTCTCTTCTGAGTAGGGCCAAGTAAAGGGGGAAAGCTTTTTTCAAGCTTTCACCAAACAGTTAAGGCTGAGCATCTCGCTGCTTAAAAATCCCTGATGGGTGTCATTCCTCTCAAATAGTGCTGGTGAGGACAGCATTGCTGACTGTTACTAGAATCATCATAGAATCATAGAATGTTTTAGGCTGAAAGGGACATCTAGATGTCATCTGGTCCAAACTCCCTACACAAGTAGGGACATCTCTACCTAGGGCACATTGCTCAGAGCCCCATCAAGCCTGACCTTGAATGACTCCAGGGATGTGGCCTCCACCACCAATCTGGGCAGCCTTATTCCAGTGGTCTATCACCCTCATATTAAAGAACTTTTTTCTAATATCCAGTCTAAAGCTCTCCTTTCCTAGCTTAAAACCATTACTCCTTGTCCTATCATTACAAACCCCTTTGAATAGACTTTCCCCTGCCTTCATATAGGCCCCCTTCAGGTACTGCAAGGTCACTATAAGGTCCCTGGAACCTTCTCTTCTCCAGAATGAACAGCCCCAACTCCCTGAGCCTGTCTTCATACAAGAGATGCTCCATTCCCCTGATCATCTTGGTGGCCCTCCTCTGGACATACTCCAATATGTCTACATCCTTCTTGTGCTGGGGACTCCAGAACTGGATGCAGTACTCCAGGTGAGGTCTCCCCAGGGCAGAGTAGAGGGGCAGAATCACCTCTCTTTATTTTCTGGCCACAGTTCTTTTGATGCAGCCCAGGATGTGATTGACCTTCTGGGCTGCGATTGCACATTGGTGGCTCATATCCAGTTTTCCATCCATCAGGACCACCAATTCCCTTTCCACAGGACTGCTCTACAGTATATCCTCTCCCAGCCTATACTGATAAAGCTGGTTACCCCAGCCCAAGTTCAGGACCCTGCACCTGGCCTTGTTAAACTTCACAAGGTTCATCTATGCCAACTTCTCCAGCCTATCCACGTCCCTGTGGATGACATCCCATCCCTCTGCCATATCAGCTGCACCCTCCAGCTTCGTATCATCTGCAAACTTGCTGAGTGTGCACTCAATGCCATTAAAAGGATGCAATACTTGCAAAAGAAGGAAATTTGGCAAGTCTTGCTTTAATAATATTAGTAAATTATATTAATGTCAACAAATTAAAATGTTGTGTTTGGGGGTTTTTTTAGGAAAAAAAAAAAAAAAAGGAAAATTAAGAAAAAAAGTGAAGGGCTGGATTATCCTGTGAAAAGCACATTGCCATCTTTCTAAAATAATGTGAATAACTTGTCCTAATACAATATAAGCATGCATTCAGAAGACTGGAGAATTGATATGACAATGTAAGTACCTCATTTGTAATTACTATCCCATATTTTATCTCTGATTGCATACACCTTCTGTCTTCTAAAATGGTACAGAAATCTTCTCTCTAACTGTATGAGTTAGATTAACTGAATTAAAAATAAAATTTATATTATTACCTTAGAAAAGATTGGTCCAAGTTGCTGGTTATGGCACAGAAGTGTATTCAATACTAATTGTCCTGGTTTGATTAGAACTAATTCTGTTCAGTGATTTCACTTTTCAGCTCAGCCCCTTGTAACTAACTGCACTTTCTGAGGTTAATGGCATATTTTCGCAGACAGTGGCTGCTTCAAGCAGTGATAACACTCAATGCTTACTATCAAGGATTGGTATGCAGACCAAGGCCACTGTTGGATCCTGTGTACCACACTGGGGGCTGCAGGAAAGTGAAAGGCTGCATCTGCAGGGAGGAGCGGACAAAGCAGGTGACCCCAAACTGACCAATGAGGTATTCCATCCTATACACATCATATTCGGTATAAAGCAGAGAGATCTGGGTCTCCCGGGCTCTTCTTTCCTCTTGGACTGCTTTGCCAGCTTTGCTCGGCTTGGCTCAGGTCCTATTTCAATTGCTTCATCAGAGCATCCAAGGAGGACTCTGTCCATTCTGCCTTCAATCCCAGTTGGTGCGTTCCTGAATCTGGTACCAGAATCCAGCTCCTGAACACAGCTCCCATCTGCTGCAGGGCCCAGTCTGAGACTCCCCCAGTGCCTGCTCCACAGCATCAGTGATGGTGATGTAATTGCCATCAGGGGGCTTGGGTTCAGTACTGGGTTTGTTGTTGTTATTATTATTTTCATTAAACCTGTTATAGTTTCTCTTTCTAATCGCTAAGTCTCTCTCCCTTATTCCCTTTG
The DNA here is from genome assembly GCA_024605025.1 of Megaceryle maxima. Taxonomy (NCBI): domain Eukaryota; kingdom Metazoa; phylum Chordata; class Aves; order Coraciiformes; family Cerylidae; genus Megaceryle; species Megaceryle maxima. The sequence goes on from JANHGN010013235.1 coordinate 21,285, forward strand.
TCTTCCCCTTTGGGGAGGGAGGGGTGTTAACAGAGACCATCTGTTGTTGGTCTGAGGGGCTGCCCTGACCCTAAACCATGACAGTGTGTCCAGGAACTCCTTGCTTATCCAGGCAGGTCTCCTATCATTCTTTCCGGCCCAGTGTGGGGTCCTGCACTTGGGTCTTAACAACCTTATGGCAAGCTACAGACTTGGGGATGTGTGCTTGGAAATCTGCAAGTTGGAAAAGGACCTGGGGGTATTGATTGATAGTCAACTAAACACAAGTCAGCAGTGTGTGCAGGTGGCCAAGAAGGCCAATGTCATCCTGGCTTGTATTAGAAACACTGTGGCCAGCAGTAACTGGGAGGTGATCATCCCTCTGTACTTGGCACTGGTGGGGCCACACCACGAATACTGCGTTCAGTTCTGGGCCCCTCACTATAAGAATGACATAGAAGTGCTGTAGCATGTCCAGAAGAGGGTAATAAGGCTGGTGAAGGGCCTAGAGCACAAGTCCTGTGAGGAGAGGCTGAGGGAGCTGGGGTTGTTTAGTTTGGAGAAGAGAAGGCTGAGGGGAGACTGTATCTCTACAGCTACCTGAAAGGAGGTTGGAGCGAGGAAGGGGACAGCCTCTGGTGACATGTGACAGGACCAGAGGGAATGGATGCAATCTGCACCAAGGGATGCATAGGCTGGATATTAGGAAACATTTCTTCACTGAGAGGTTTATAAAACATTGGAATGGTCTCCCCAGGTCAGTGGTGGAGTCACCATCCCGGGAGGCATTTAAATGACATGTGGACCTGGTTCTCAGAGATGCGGTTTAGTGGTGAGCTTGCAGTGTGGGGTTGAAGGTTGTTCTAGATGATCTTGAAGGCGTCTTCCAACCAAAGACATTCTGTGACTCTGTGATTCTGTGAGTGTGCATACAAGAAAACACGTGCATATTTTATTTTTAAATCTTCAATCATTATTATTTTCCCAAAGTTCTGTCAAAATTTCATGGCTGCCAGCAATCAGCTCTGGGATCACAGACTACCTTTGGACCAAGTCTATTTTGGGTTATTCTTCATGGGAGGTTTATGGTATTTTTCTTTTCAGTCACTGAAAACCCATGTATTTTAAAGTGGTCATGATTTTCTTTTGGCATGCATATTTTATTTTGCATACACATGTGGTTTTCATGCAGTTAATATTTTAAGTACAGAAGGCCTAAAATAAACACAACAAAAAGAAAAATCCAAGTTAAGACCTTTAAAAATAAAGGGTATAATGAAAATATCAACTGACCCTCAACACTGTAAATACAGAAACATAACTGTGTTGACTTTGGGTGAAGTTCAGTTCAGAGAGGATGAATGTAATATTTATTTCAGCATGAAGTATAAGTGTTGGAGCTACTGCCAGCTATGAGTGAAGTCCATCCTATGATAGTCAAAATCATAATGAAAGAATAAACCATCATGAGAGCAATACATTTTTCTTGAACTGAAAAGGAATTCTGCCTCTTTTCTATTACTGTGATTAATGCTCCTGATTTTTCTGTATTTAACTCTTCCAATGTTATAATTCTTGGACCTTTACAACAAAGACATGTCTACTATTTAAAAAAACAAACTAACAATCAACATATATTAAAAAATAGAACTGTGCTGTTTTAGTTCTTTTTTTCAGCAATATCTATTAAAATATCATTTACTGATATAGTATTGTTGGCTTTCAGCAGAGGTTTCTATATTATAGTTCTGAGGTAAGTCAAAAGTCCCTTGGGATCTGTGCATCCTAACAAATCAACAATAAATATTCCCAGTCTGTTGCAGTTTCTGGGAAAAGCTCTACATTTGGCAAGTTCCTTGTGTCTGATGGTATTACATGAATTTAACAGGACAATAGTAGCAGAGGAAAAATACATAAATAGCTCAGATTTGCCTGTCTCCTCTGGTAACTAAATTTTATTGAACTGCATTGGACAAAGACAATATACTTCATTTGGCACAATCCAGGCAATCAAAGACAAGCTTCTCACCAAAAATGCTTGTTGTTTTGAAAGCAGTCATGTCTGCACATGCTAAAAACCTTTTGCCATCAATAGACTGGCATATATTTGTGTCATGTCTTTATTTGTAATATTTATTGTTTAATAAAGATATTTATGATTTAATAAAGGCCAGTTCTTTATTTGTGAGCTTTTAATAAAAAGTTCATGATCAGAAAGCTCAGGTTTGAGTTGTATTTTCCATCTGGATAGTAAATAATCTACTGCAAACAATTCTGTTATATCTAATTTACATGGCCTTAAAGAATGTGAAATGGACAGTTTATGATTATCACCTGAAATTAAAGATTTTAAGCAACCTTTTTCTTGCCTATAATATTGTTCTTTATACAAGGAGGTGTTTAACAGGCAAGATCTTTTCACATCAAATTAATGGATCCATTAACTTAGAATTACTCCTAGACAGAAGAAATTGTTGAATAGCTTTGTAACACTTCTTTGCCAAATTCATCCCAGGATACTGAAGGCACTCCTAAGACACTGAGGTACCCCTTGTGCTCTAGCTAATCATGTAACTCAATGTACTGGAGATGAAGTGTCTGTTTCATGCCCCCCATGTCAGAGTCGTTGCCATGGTTAGATACAACCTTAAACTTTTTTCACTCTTTCAGTGGTTCAATCAAAGCTTGGGAAATACTGAGGTGAAAATGCAAAATTTTTATTTCAAAATGTTTCCTGGGAAACTATGACTTCTTTTCACCTCCTTCTCTGGAGGTGACCAGTGATCCTGTGGCCTGGATGAAGGAACAGGTTGTACCCTCACCAAGTTTGTTGATGACACAAAATTGATAGCAGTGGCTGACACACCAGAAGGCTGTGCTGCTGTTCAGCAAGATCTGGTCAGGCTGGAGAGTTCATCGGAATCACAGAATCACAGAATATTAGGGGCTGGATGACCCTCGAAAGATCATGTAGTCCAACCCCCCTGACAGAGCAGGATCACCTAGAAGAACCTAATGAAGTTCAACAAGGGCAAGTGTTGGGTCCTGCACCCGGGGAGGAATAACCTCATGCGCCAGTACAGGTTAGGGGTTGACATGCTGGAAAGCAGCTCTGCAGAGAAGGACCTGGGAGTCCTGGTGGACAGCTGGTTTACCATGAGCCAGCAGTGTGCTTTTGTAGCCAAGAAGGCCAATGATATCCTTGGGCACATTAAGAAAAGTGTGACCAGCAGGTCGAGGGAGGTCCTCCTCCCCCTCTACTTTGACCTAGTGAGACCACATCTGGAGTGCTGTATCAAATTCTGGGCTCCCCAGTTCAAGAGAGATAAGGAACTACTGGAGACAGTCCCACAGAAGGCTACAAAGATTGTTAGGGGAGTGGAGAATTTCTCTTATGAGGAAAGGCTGTGAGATCTGGGGCTCTTTAGCCTGGAGAAGAGAAGACTGAGAGGGGGTTATTGTTATTGTTTATAAACATCTAAAAGTCAAGGGAACGTGGCCAGTCTCTTTTCAGTGGTGTCCAGATAGTACAAGGGGCAACAGACAAAAACTAGAACATAGGAAGTTCTACCTAAGCCTAAGGAGAAACTTCTTTACTGTGGGGGTGATGGAGCACTGTAACAGGCTGCCCAGAGAGATTGTGGAGTCTCCTTTTCTGAAGACTTTGAAAACCCACCTAAATGCAGTCCTGCAGAACCTCCTCTAGGTGAACTTGCTTTGGCAGTGGGGGTTGGACAAGATGATCTCCATAGGTCCCTTCCAACAGCTACTGTTCTGTGATTCTGTGATTCTCTGGAAAAATGTCTGAATACCCCTTTAGAGTAGCAGTTTGGCATGTAGTGATCAGTGTGTATCCTAAATGCCCAGTCTTATCAAGGAAGGTGTTATAGATGGGAAAGGGTACCTTGGACATGAAAGCAGTAAAAAGGCAAAGTGTGCAAACTAGAGTGTTGCTGTTAAAGCACTGTTAAATCCTGAGCCCAGGAAACTCTCATAAGTGTGCAAGCAATCAAGAGTACACCCTGGTAAGCCCTTAGGTGTTAGCAATTGCACTGCTATTTGTGATTTGATCATAGTTGCATAAAATCCACTGTTCCATAGTAAAAGTTACTGATCTAAATGCAAAACTGAAGAAAGCCGCCAAGTTCACTTCCTGTGTAGAAACAGCAGGTGAACATTGCACTCCTTTTAATTTAATGATCCTAACGTCATCAGTTCATGGGCAAACTACAAAGACTGTCTGATGTCTTAGTTTGAGGTTACCTGCCATGACACTGGTCACTTAAACTAGGAATCATATATAGGTCACCCTTCTCCTACCACTTTCAAGATTATCAGATATGTTCAACTTGTAATATGTTGCAAGCTGAACTTGATGTTGTGAACATTTCCCTCCTCATTTTTATGTCATCATTTTTAATTGGCAGGTTAAATCTCTGCAATGCATCACTACATAACATCAAATTCTTTTTAAATTGAAGAACAGTTGATTTTGTTCTACTGAAATGTTCTCATAATAATAATTAAAAAAAATAATCAAGATTAGAATCCATGGATTTTTCCTCAGAAATATCTTAGACTGTAAAAACAATAATTTCCAATATTCTGCCATTTCCCCACAACCTATTATTCTTTTCCACACTCCCACTTAACAAGACCTCTCTCTACTGGGGATTTAGAAGCATCTTTTGTAACAGACTCCGTAAAAGTTTCCATGAGGAACACGGGGTAGAGAAGGAATTTGGAGAAAGCATCAGGAATACAGACAGTGTGTGGAGGACTAGAATTTCTATACCTGCTCTTTAAAATAGTTCTTATAATTTAAAGCCAGCTTATTTTTATGGACATGAGGCCTAGCTAGTAATTAACCAGCATTCAGTCCATGGAAAATAACATGGTCTAGGGTAATGTAATGCCATATCAAAATGTGTAAGATATTCAGAAAGTTTTATGCAGCTTCTTCTCAAAATTAAAGTCCCAAACCACTGGAGACACCACACTAGAGTAGCATTTTGACATCAAGGATTAACAGCTAGTAATTTCAGAGAGATGCTTAAAGGCTGTTTTTCCTATGAATGAGTTTTTTTCTCCTCTGTGCCTTTGTAAGATGGAGAAGAAAGGTGTTTTCAATAAGCAAAAAGCCAAATTTATTTTTTACTTTCTTTTTAAAAGGGAATTAAAAAATAATCAATAAGCATAGCAGTTGCTTTGCTTCATTCACCCCCCTACTGAAACAGCTGCCATTCTGCAGCTCCTGCTTCCTGACCCATGCCAGAGACCACTGTGCAGAGGGGCATTGTGTCTAACCAAGATCCCAAAGTTCTGCACTCAGGTCTTGCCTGATACTAGGTTTTAGCAGAACAGGGAACTGCTATAATTGGGGACTGGGCTCCAAGTAGCACATCTGGTTTGATTTGCATCTGGAAAGAAAAACAGTTCATCTGAAATCTGTTGTGATATAACTAAATCCAACACATCTGTGAAAGGAGATGTATTGAGTAATACAAAAGTGTCAATAATAGGACGACTAGGAGGACTCTTAGGAAATGAGGCAGTTAGTCAAGACAGTCTTGAAGTCTGAAGAAGAAAAATCTGTAAGTATAGAAAGGTTTCTTATATACATTATAACAGAAACACAGAAGGGAATGTATGTGTCAAAGAGAAAAACCCAGCCTTTGAAGAGCTAATATAAAGGTGAAGAGACAGTAGCCATCAAAACAAACAAAAAAATGAACAAATGAAATAAAGAGAGTTTGAAGATCAAGCAGTTTTATAAGAAAATATTGTGTTTATCTGGCATGAAAATTTTTGCATAAGAGCTTGCATGAGATGCTTTGGAATGTAGATGAGTGGTAGTCAATATTAAAGTGTCTACATTATCTTTCCTATATCAACCTTCAACTTCATTGTCATAGGTAATATATTGAGCTTCTCCTATAAAGTAAGATTGTCAAAAACAGAGGTGCCAAAATTCTGTTAAGATGCCACCACCTGTTCTGATGATAGGACAAGGATACAGGGGAAGATATTAGAACGCATTTATAGCAAACATTCCTCTTAAAACTGAAAACTAAACTTTCAGAACTGATGATGGAAATAATTAAAGACAAACATCCTGTGAAGAGGTACTGAAAAGGTTATGGCCTTTACATTATCACAAACATGCTCTGTAACAAATCCTTTCAAAATATATGTTTAACACATAACAGAGAGAAAGCAGCTGCACAAGATGAAACAAAGTAGAGTGAGCAAATGTGCAAAAGGCTTTTATCATCATAATCCCTTGATATTAAATATGTAAAAGATCCTTCAACACAGTTTTCTGAAGAAAAATGTTTATACTTTCTGTTCCTCTGTAACAAATGAAAATTTTTTAGCTCTTTCTGAAGATTTTAACATTTAGATTTATGTAATCAATTCAATATACTTGACTGAATGACACGTTGTACTATGTTCTGTCATTATGCTTTACCAAGACGTCTTTAAAAGAATCCCATGCAACATTCTTGTTTGTTTGTTTTACTTTAATGGCAGGATCCTGGATTAAGTACATCTGCATGGTGGCAAAACAATCCAAAACAGAGTATTCATGAAAGTCTGCAAAGTCATGACTGTAGGGCAGTGACCAGATTATGTTTATATCTGTAGCTTCTATTTGGTGTCTTATTGGAATCACATTTGGCTCTCACCACACTTTTTCTCGTGAGAATTTAGACATCACTGTTTGATTTGTTCATTATCTGAGCAAAAGAAGGCAAAGTTTGGCTGGGAATAATGCTTCAGCATCACTGACTTGGATATCTCAATGCTTTAATGTGATGCCCAGAAGAACTTGCTTTTGGAAGCATAAGGCAGAGAAATAAAAAAACATGAGTGATTAAAGCACATTTCCTCTTTGGAAAGTTATTGTATAAACATGGAAGTGCTTTATCCAACAGATGTGTAAACTTTGTGTCTTTCAAGTCAACATCTGTTTATCTGAAGAATATGTTTTATTTCTATGACTATTTTATTCTGTGAAACTGTGCAACCTGGGGTATATATACAAGGTTAGAAATAAGTTCATCCGGCCTCGCTTATGAATAAAATAATTGTTAACTGAGGGACAATTCTGAAATATTCAGTACCTAAGTATAATACATCCTTAGCCTGTAAGCAGTCCCAGGGAAAGCATTTAATAATTATCTATTAAGCAGTGACTAGGGAAAATTTAAATATCATAAAAGAGGATACTAGTCTCAGTTGCAGTAGATAGTCATAACTTCTGAATGCAGAACTTTCATTCTTAATAATTTTAGGTTTAAAATAGCATTCTAACATGAGAAACATTTATACTGAAATTATAAAAAAGACAACAACTTAACAAAATAAACTGAATAAATCTGATTAGAAAGAAATAGAAAGTCAATAAGTATAATTTTTAGCAATACCACTTTTCAGAGTACAAGCACACTTGGAGGTGACCAAGTTTCCAACAAGGCTATTTTCCTGTTCACAAACATCAGCATTTTTTGACCTTTTCACTATTGCTTATATTGACGGACTGACTATTTTATATCCCGCTCACAAAAAGTATCAAAATTAGAAATGGAGTACATTGGAAATGGCTAACACACCAAATTGAAAACACTGAATAGGTCAAAGTTATAGACTTTGCTACATTCTTCTCTGGAATATATGCAGAGGTAGCGCAGTCCATGTTTTGTTTTTATGCTAACCATTGTAAAAATTCTGTGAAATGTCATTCTATAAACACATTCCCACAGCAAAATCATCTTGTAAAAATAAATAGGAATGAAGCAAAATGTAATCCATATTTACAGAATTTACTATACACTTAAAAAAGAGGAATTATTTCATATATGCAAAAAATAACAGGAAAGAAAAAAAAAAAAAAAACAATGTAGACTGAAATTGATCATTTTCCCTTCCAAAGAACTGTCAAATCCTTGGGACAGAAGCCTCTTCTTATTAGGAATACTGAACCCTTGGCCACTCATCCTAATGAAAATGTAATTAGATAAGTGTAATTAGGTAATAATACCATTCAAAACACTCAGCCTGTTTTCCACAACTGAATCCACAGTTGAGCTCACTATGGCATAAAATTCTGAACCCAGATCTCATGGCACTAATTGTCTCTTCACCCCAATTTAATCTCACACATAGGCAAAAGCCTAGAGCTGAAAGGAATATTTATGGTATGAACTATGCAACAGATCTGGGAAATACATTCGTGCCCCATATGGCAGATATGTGACAAACTCAATGTAAATACTGGCTGCTACAAATAGTATCTCCTTCAGAGAAACAAATCTGCTAATACCAAGGAGACATTTAAGAATCCACTTAGTCCTTGAAGTAGGCTTCATCTCACATACTTTTAGCCATATGAAAGACATATTTGTTTTAAGGTAGTCTTTTCACTGCCTCTGTAGTCCATGAAAGAGGAAGGAGACAAACCAATGATTCATCTCACACCAGAGTACAGTTTAAATCATTTGGCATAAACTGGTTTCTGTGGTTGCCTTTTCCTCAATCTGGATTACCAAGGAGAATTGGTGAAATAAATTCTGGCTAGATGACGAGCTTCTAAGATCAGTAAAGTGAGATGAAACCTGCCTCTGCTGCAGAAAATGTCTCCAGCTACTATCTCACAATCAGCTTTCCATGCCAATAATTCCAAGGCAATAAACAGAAAATACTGAACAACCTAAATCAAACATCACAGGACCTCTGTCATCTCATCAGAGTTTTGTTCTCTCTGAAGAGACCCTAGAAAGTTCATCCCACAACTGCTGAACTACTCCACCCTTCACAGGCCAGTCACATCAGTGTTTTACCTTAGGTGTACTGTGATATTTCTGGAAAAACCACATGGCTAAATGAGCACATGTGTGCATACGTACACACATGCTCATTCACACACATATCTATAGCTGCTTGAAAACAAGTTCAGAAAAAGTTTCAAGACCCTTGGGATGGCCCCAGACCACAGCATTCCAGCTGAACAGCTATAGCTGCCACCGTCACCGACCACAAACTGGTAGAGACAGAAGGAACTGCCATGTTCTCCATGGCCAAAAATTCCTTCAGGGCAACCCACTATCTTTCCTATTTTCTTTGTATAATAATCAATATTTTTAATGTCTAGAGGAGAGCAGAACCCTAATGTAAAACAGCCATTCCTGTTCAATACATGTTAAACAAGGGTGCTAGTGCCTTTCAGACTTACTACAAAGAGCTGCTTAGAAAAATGAGCTCATCTCCTAGCCAGAAAAAATGCAGTCTCTTTTATGTTGTGTCATCAAGCTTCTGCAAAGCCTTCAGAGCCTGCTGAATTTACTAGTAATTGCCAGTTACTAATCTGTGGCTGGCAATGCAGAATGATGGCTTCCTTTTCCTGACTGCATGCATTTTTGCTCCCCCTTTATCATCTCACACACTCCAGCCTGCTTCTGTGGACCATTCAGAGGTTTGGCTCTTATTAACAACAATTAAAAGGGATCAGCACCTGCCTGCCACAATTACATCATGATCTACAATAAATTGACTTCTAAGGTAAAATGTGTATGAAAAAAAACCCTCAAACAACAACAAACCAACAACAAACCCAACAGGTTAATGCTTGCTTATCTCAGAAAAAGCATCTTGCTCAGGATCCTGTAAAATTGTAAAATCTCAGACAATTACATGATAAACTATTAAAGGAGAGTAGACAAATGTAAACATGATTTTGTTTGTTCTTCTGTTCCATGTGAACAATGCACAAAGGTAAAGAACCAGAGCTGAAGATGGTTGTGTGCATATTGAAGATACAGGTTTGTGATAACTTCCAAAGAATCAAACAATAAATACATATATATTTGTACTTTATATCTTCTCCAAGATGTTGAACAATATACGCACCTTAGCTGGCTGAGTTTTTATCATTCTTTGAGAATACAATCATATACAAAAATATGCTGATGTCGAGCATACTGTTCACTAATTAAATTTAGAAATTATTAGAAATACTTGATGTTAAAAGATTTTAATTCGTTTTTTGAAACCTAATGAGCGCATTTTTTTAATACAGTATTGTGTGTACTTCTCTTGAGGATCTACTGAGCATAGAGTGCATTAAAAATATAATTGGCTTTAAACACTGGTAGATTAATGTTTTCTCATGATTTATGCTGTGTCTGTTTTGTATTCAGTTCTACATTTGTTTTTCCCTCTCTGAATCATGTACTGATGATTCAGATGTAAGATTCTAACTGTTATAATAACAAAAGCAATATAAGCAAATCACCATGTTAATGTCCTTTTAAAAAAACCCTATTCTGTCTCATGCCCAAACACTTTTAGCTAAAGCGGCAACATTTTCAAGAAACACAATATCCTAAAGCATATCCTGGAAGAAGAGACAGACATATTCTTCTATGACAAGTGGAAAAGTGGATAAAAATTATGAAATACTATTATGTTTTGTAGGACATTATTTTAATATTTCCTCTCAATCCAAATCTGTATGTTTTTAAATATCTCAGAAAATCATCACCAAACAGATTTTAAATTGCCATCAGTTTACCCTTCATTTAGGTTAGACATAAATAATAAAAGATATTAAACATGTTTTACTAGTTAAAACAAAACAAAACAAAAAAGAAACATGCCAATTTTCCATCAGTCATACCTAAGAGCCTCTTAGGTCCCCCTCTTTGAAGAAGCACATTAAAAGGGGTCAGAGGTTTCAGAAATAAATTGGTTGGCAAGCAATATCAATGGTGCCCTAGACTGACCTAGTATATAATTGTTTGCATATCATTGCAGTAAAAGCAACAACGTGTTTAATCTCTGTGTGTTTATTCTGATCTATATATTGACCTTACGGGTCAATGCGATTTACTTGCATTTACTGTTGGTTATTAAAAATGCTGAATAAAGTGATGGAAAGGTGTTAGAAGGCATTTGCAATTAGGAAAGAAAATGACAGTCCGCATGGAACCGCTTACTCAGAATTTTATTAGAAGGGTGTTGGGTTTTTTTTTAGTCTACTTTCACAAACCTTTATAACTTGAGAGAAACATACCAAAGCATTTTTTGATCTCAATAAATGGATGGCAGGACTAATCTTTCTTCCCTGAATCTTACATGATCGTGGCTATTGCAAAATTATGGGTGTAGAAAACACAAGGAATACAATATTTTGTACTGACCTGATTTTTGGGGGTTGGAATTTTTCCCTAGGCAATTAAATAACATTGTTAAAATTGACAGACTCTTCTCAAAAGTGAGAAAGAATATCAGAGTACTCCCTACACAGGAGCCCACTGAAGACAGTAGAAAAAAAATCTATTAATTTCAAGAGATTTTGGTTTCCTCTGTATAGTGAAAAATTTTCTGAGTCTCATGAAACCTAATATTCAACCAGGACATGAAAGAAATTGCTTAGCCTTCAAATTTAAAGTTGATTTTCCTTTGCTATTTTATATCATTCATTTATTTTACTCCATTAGGAATCTCTAAATGAAATTAAGATAGAAGAAATGAGGAAAAGACAAGTCAGTTGGAACAGAAAGCATGAGAAAACAAGAACATGAATACAGAAAACAAAACAAAACAAAACAAAACAACAACAACAAAAACCAACCAACCAAACAAACAAACAAAAAACAAAAACAAAAAACAAAGACAAACTCAGAAAAGAAGGAAAGATAAAGACCAAACTGTAGCTTTAAACACACGAGTAGAGGAACAAAAATCAAAGACCCATTCAAATGTTTACACCTCATTGAATCAATTCATCTGAGAGCAAAGAATAATGGGAAGGACTGATCTGGGAAAACATTTTTACAGCTCACAAACCTTAATGTAGTCCAATTTCAGCATCCCTTTTGGAGACAAAAATCCCATATGAAAAAGTTGCAGCTTTTTAAAATAGATTAATGCCTGCTTACAGCAAAGCAGTACATGGAGAACCTGGCAAACATTTCTTGTTCTAAATCCAGAACTTTTTCAAAAGCAGTGGCAATATTCATTATCTTTAGAGATGAGACTAGATCATCCATATCCATGATATGGATGTGGATACAGAATACAGAAAGAATACAGAAGTGGTCATAAATTGTTACCTAAATTGTGACAGAACTGAGAACTCAATGAAAACATCTTTTTCATCAATGTCTTTTCTTTTTTTTTTCTTTTTTTTTTTTTAATTTAATTTTATTTTAT
>JANHGN010013236.1:0-23203 GCA_024605025.1 Megaceryle maxima
GGCGGCCGAGGCGGCCAAGCGCTGCGGGGCGGCCGCGGCGGGGCGGCCGCGGGGTCGCGGCGGGAAGGGGTCCCCGAACGGCGAGTGCCGGCGGGGGGAACCGCCGCGGAGCCCCGGCCCGGAGCCGCCCCGGGAGCCCAAGGTCTCTTTCTCCTGCGGCGGCGGCGGCGCGTCCCCCGGCGGGGCCAAGGCGGCCGAGGAGGGTGCGGGCGAGGATGCGGGAGAGGAGGCCCGCGGGAGCCAGGCCAGCTTCATGCAGCGGCAATTCGGAGCGATGCTCCAACCCGGCGTCAACAAGTTCTCGCTGCGGATGTTCGGCTCCCAGAAGGCGGTGGAGCGGGAGCAGGAGCGCGTCAAGTCGGCGGGGGCCTGGATCATCCATCCCTACAGCGACTTCAGGTGCGGCCCGACCGGACCGGGGGAGAGCGGGAACCGGGACCTCACGGGAACGAACACCGGGCCAGGGCGTCCTGCAGGGACGAGCACCGGGCCGGAGCATCCCGCGGGGACGAGCACTGGGCCCGGGCATCCCGCGGGAACGGAGCCTCAGGCTGGGCCGGTGCATCCGGTTCCGCGGGCGGGGATGGGGGACGATGGAGCGACCGGAGCCCGGGGTCGGCCCTGCCGGCAGGGGAACGGGAGGCCGAGCCGTGCCCTAAGAGAGGGCACCTTGAGCTGTGCGGGAGGTGGCAGCGCGGATGCTGCTGTGTGCAGGGAGGGGCTGCGGCCGGGCAACCCCTCTCCCCACAGGAGCAACCTCGGATGTGGAGGTGCCAGGAACCCTCTGCTCTGTGAGGGGGGTGTCCGGGCAAGGGCATCCCCATGTCCTTTCCGGGGCCTCAGGCGGCTCGGAGCTTCTGGAGCCACTTCGGGCTTTGGCTCTGCTCCCAAACCACCCTGATAGAGGATGTCACCCTCCCCTGGCAGGGCCGGGGGTCTGGGCTGATGGACACGCTGCTCTGCCTGCTGCTAAGCAGAGCTTTGTGAAGGCTCTTCTCCCTCAGGGAGGCCTGATCCTGTCCCTAAGATTCAATGAGTTTGAGGAGGGATTCATCTTGCTCCCAAGAGGACCAGAGCCCCCAAGATCGGTCCTGTGTGGCTTCCAGCTGAGGAATGGCAAATTCGGGGCAAAAGGCTCTGCAGCTCCCTCTCCTTTCATCTCCTGAGCCCCAGGGGAGCTCCAAGGTGGCAAATGCTTCCCAGGGCACGTGAAAGGTGCTGGGAGGATCATACAGCTCACCCAGCTGGGGCAGGCAACACAACACCTTGAGGGGATGGGTGGCCAAGACCCCACTGGCATCAAAGGTTGAGCCAGCCATGGGGGCCCCTGGTCCCGTGACCTCAGAGGGGCTGGGTGTGACAAAGGGCTCAGCTCCAAGTTTTTCTGCTGCTGTTCTGATGTGCAGTTTGGGGAGGTTTAAAGGAGGGTTTGCTGCATGTCTATGGGGGGGGATGCCACAGGGCCAGACCCCAAGATCTGTCACCACTGGTGCTGACATGTGCCCACCTGTGTGGGGGTTCCCCAGGGCAGGTGGAAGTGGCCACAGACAGCTGCAGCATGTGGCCATTGCCAGTCCTGTGTCAGAGGGAGTTCTGCTGTCCCTGCCATGACTGGGCAGGTATGGCAGTGCCAGGCAGGTCCAAGGCACCCAGGGGACTCTGTTCCTCCATGCTGCCTATGGTCCGCTTCACCCTCAGCAGCTTGCAGGCTGTGGGGGGAGACTGGAAGCAGGGTGATCACTCCCCCCATGACTGCACCAGGGCCAGAACCTGCCTCGCTTCCCCAGACTGGCAGAGCTGGTGCTGTCAAGAGCAGGGTCTCCCTGTGGTGAGGCCTCAGAGGTTCCCTGGAGCAAAGCAGCATTGCTCCCAAGGCTGCAGCTTGTGGTGGGTGGGTGGCTGCTGCTCTGCTCCAGGGTGACCTTGGGGAGTCAGCCTGGCTGGCCTGCCCCATGCTAGCTCCATCACTCCCAGAGCCACTATCAAGACTTGAAACCCACTGGGGAAGAGCTGCTGCTGATGTTTTGATGCCATGAGTGGCGTAGGAGAGTTCTCTGCCCAGCGGGGAGGAGCTGCAGGGAGAGCCTCGCTCGGCATCGTCTGTGTCCAACAAATGTGCACACAGACAGGATTGGCTCCATGCAGGGCTCAGAATCCTCGGTGTGAGGAGCCCACTCTGCTCATGCAAATTGAGGACAAGTGTCCATCCGTTCTGCATTGTCCTGCCTTAAAAAAAAAAAAAAAAAAAGTTTATCTCATAATGATAATGGAGCATGAACCCAGCCGCATTTGCCCTGCAAAACCCATTTTCCCATCTTCTTAAGATAAAATCATTAACCCATCTGCATATGTGACATTGTTTCATAATTGGAGTTGTTGCGAGATGCCCTCTCCTACCAGACATGGCTCCGTGGTTATTAATGCAAAATTCAGGAGCAGATGTGCTCCAGGAACCAAAGTTGCTATTTACATGATTACTGAATGAGGAAGCAGCTGAGGTGACTGGCTGCGATCCTTGAGCTGTGAATCTGATGGAAGAGACCTGGTAAATGGTGCGCTGACGTAGCATCAAGCAAAGCCACCTCCGTTCGGGTGTTGTGCGAGGTTCTTGTCTCTATCTTCACCACTTCTTTATTGATGGCAGGAAAAAAAAACCAGCTATTGTTGACTTTCTTGTTATTTCTGTTGGTGTTTCTGCAACTGGGGTATCACTCTTGAAGGGGGTTTGGGAGCTGAAGGAGCCTCATACAGCCTTCATTCTGCACTGACCTGGGGCCTATTGCTAGTCTGGTTCCCACCCTTACACCCCAGATGCAGGTGGAAGTTGGGCGAGGGGGGGTGTGGGGTGATTTGCGAGGCTGCAAGTCCCACACATGGGGCCAGGGCTGAGGAGGAGGCTGGTGACATTGCCAGGGGAGCAGGGACTCTGCCATTGATCCCTTCCCCTACTCGGCAGCGAGAGGCTTGTGTAAGGGAGGAGGATTCGGCCCCAGCTCCTTGCTGGATGCATCAGGAATGCGGAGAGCTGCGCACAGGCAGTGAGTCAGTGGTGGTGCCAGTGCCTGTCTCCCCATGAGCACCGCGGGTACGGCTGCACCGACACCCGCTCCCACCAGCCCGGTACTCGCAGCATCCCCGAGGAGCAGGGCTGGGGCTGAGCTGCTGTTCCGCAGCAAATTTCTGTTGCAAGAGCCGCTCCCACACCTGAATCGGGAGCGAAGCTGCATCCAGAGCACGTGTCCCCAGTGCTGTTTGTCTGGAGCAGTCCTCTCCTGGGCTTAAAATGGTTTCTGGGACTTTGCTGCTCCCTGGGTGGTGCCACTGACCTGTTGGTGCCACCATCAGGGCTCCTGAGCAGAGGAACTGGGCTTGCCCACGGCTGTTGGTCCTGATGTCTTTGCCAGCACTGTGCACCGCTGCTGGTCCTGGTGTTACTGATCCTTCGGGGGCAGGTGTCGGGGAGTTGTTGTTCCCCTCCGCAGCGGCAGCATGGGGCAGTGAGACCTGGGGTGCTGGAAGCCACTGCTTGGTCACCAGAGAATAAAGGCTGCAGCTGAACGGGGTGGGGAATTGTGAAGGTTTGGGTCCCTGAGCAGCTTGCAAAGCCTTTATCCCCCCTCCCCAGGATCCCCCAGGGTAAAGGGCTTTTCCCAAGGTAGAGCAGCACCAGTCATTCATCACAACTGGCTGTACTGGGAACTCTGGGGTACAGACAGAGCATTGGGCATTGTGCTGCATGCTCAGCTCAGGCAAACTTCTGCCATTGGCTTCTTAACCCACTTCTAAATGCGACCTCATTTTTAGAATATGAGTATTTAGTGTGAGTTTGCAAAGCATCAATCCTGCACCAGTCCCATGCTGCTCCTGTCTGTCAGGCAGTCCAGATGTTGGCTGCTGGGGCCCAGTCTGGGCCAAGGGTCTCAGCTCTCAGGGGCACCTCCTGCAGAGTAGGGTCTCAGGGAGGCCCGTCCACCTGGGCAGGCTGGCGGCCAGCAGCTCAGTGCCCACTTGATGGGGTCACTGGAGAGGGGAGCAACACCTTGCGCCATATATGTGGAGGTGGCTGGATTGTCTCTGGCAACCCCCTGGAGATCTGTGTGCCAGCAGTGGAGCTGAGAAGTGACATCCCTGGTGTCCTGTGGCTATGCCCGCCCTGGATAGCTCAGGGAGCTTCTCCTGACCCCCTCCCAGGTGGTAACAGAGGCTTTGCTGGTGCAGCTGCTGGGATTGCCCTGCGCATCTCTGGCCCCAGGGTCTCCGTCAGGGTTCTGGAGGTTCCAGGGAGGCGGCAGCTCTGTGGAGGGATGTGCTGCAGAGTCCCAGGACCAGGAGCACAGCTTGGTCAGTGGGATTGGCCCTGACTCGGGTCCTGCCCAGAGGTCTGGGGCAGAACACTGTGTCAGGATCTGAGCAGCCAATGGATCAGGGATGCAGTAGCCCCTGCTCACAGAGGCTTTTGGCATCTTCTGTCACCATCACTGTCGTTCAACTGGGTCAGAAGTGAGGATGGGGGGGTGCCGAGGATCCTAATTAATTTGTTTTCAGATATTTTTAGTAGCCTGGATTGGATCTTTTTCTCTCTGCACACACTGCCCTAGGAGGAAGAAAGCGCTGGCATCGCACCCAGGTCCCCAGAGAGATCGCACAGTCAGTCAGCATGGTGGTGGAGGTGGTCAGGAGCAGTTTGTCTTTCTCAGCAGGCTGAGTTCTGCCCTGGTTCAGCCAGATTGCAAAGGGATTTGAGCCAGCAGAGAGTTGTGCCCAGCTGGCGCTGTTACTTAATCTTTGCTCTTCTCAGCCCCACGTGGTGAACGTCCCCATGGGTCCCTTTGCAGGGGGGTCTGTGGGACAGACCCTGCCCGGTGCCTCTGCCCCAGCACTGGCTCTGCCAACACTGGCATTGCAGGGCGGGGTCGTGACAGTGACCGGAGCCTGTATGTCTGGCAGGGCCCACCCTGGGGGGATCACAGGGTGCTGGAGCCGCTCGATCAGTGCTGGCAGTCAGAGCTTGCCTGTAGGGTGTGGGGGGAGCACAGCTTGGCTGGCAGCTGGTGAGGGTACCCTGGAGACTGCCCTGGGTGTGAAGTCATCATTGTGCAGCAATGACATCACTCATGGTTGCCACGGCAACATCTCACATGGGAAAGGTGTCATTGGAGAAAGGTCAGGAGATGGGATGCTTGGCTTCTTCTGGACCTGCACTAATCTGCACGGGGAGGGGTCTGGCCCACCTCCCATTCCTGTGTGTGAGAGGGGTCCCCATCATGCCCCCCATTCCTGACAGCATGGCCAGGGCCCAGCATGGCCAGGGCACCCCTGCCCCTCAGCCTGCCACTTCTGGGGGGTGCTGCCTGGGGCAGGCAGCATGGCAGGGCAGGCTGTGCAGATGCCTCAGCAAGGGTAGCCCTGAGGACCATCCTCCCCTCATGCACCCCCCGGCCAGTGCAGGGATGTGGGGATGGCAGGGGGCAAGGGACCGGAGTTCCCTCTGCACGCTCCTGCTGGGATGGGGCTGCTGTGACCTTGCAGATGATTGGAAAGGTCATTGGTGCCCCAGAAGATGAGGACAAGGAGAGAGGGGCAGGGGAGGGTGGAGGAGCTGTGTGGCTGAGGCAGAGGCAAAGGCATCCCCTCTGCCGCCTGACTGGGCTGCGGGTGATGCTGGCTCCAGCTGCAACTCTACGTGATCTGCTGTGCTGGGAGACGCGGTGGCTCCTTCCTTCCCTCTCCCCCTTCCCTCTCCCCCTTCCCTCTCCCCCTTCTTTTTCTTCCCTCCACCACATCACCAACATGCAGCCCCCTGCACCCCAAACCCGGGACCACAGCCTGGTCCAGGGAGGTGCTGGGGTAGGGTGGCCCCAGTTGTCCCTGGGTACTCTGTCCCCCATCTTTGGGAGCGGGGAGGGTTGGGGGCTGCTCCCAGGGCAGCAGCAGGACAGGCTGGGCTCTCAGTCCTGCCTCCACCACAGAGAGTACAGTGACCTCACTGTGGTCAGTGATTTGGGGACAAGGATGGTTCTCAGACCATGGACTACCCCAGATGGGGGGGCAGCAGGATGGTCTCCCCCATCAGCACCTGCAGCATCGTTCCTACCTTGCCCTGGGTCCTGCCTAGGTTTGAGTGCCCAGGGCAGACCTCTGGCCAAACCAGCACAGCAGGAAGAGCTCCCTGCAGTGGGCAGCCCCTGGCCTCATCCTGCACCTGGCTCACACAGTCCTACCTCAACCAGGGACAGTTTCCAGGTGAGGGGAGCAGCATGTGGTCCCTGGGGACAGGAGAGGGATGCCTGGGGTCAAGGTGGCATCAGGATGATGGCACCCCAGTAGAGGCCAGTAGAGTAGAGTCCCTTAGAGCAGGGCACGATGGCTAGGTCCCATCGACACAGGGGGTGGCTGTTGGGTGCTGGTGACTCCCTCCTACATCCTCTTGCTCCCCAGGTTTTACTGGGACTTCACAATGCTGCTCTTCATGGTGGGCAACCTGATTATCATCCCTGTGGGCATCACCTTCTTCAAGGAGGAGACCACAGCACCCTGGATCGTGTTCAACGTGGTCTCCGACACCTTCTTCCTGATGGATCTGGTGCTGAACTTCCGGACAGGGATTGTCATTGAGGACAACACAGAAATCATCCTGGACCCTGAGAGGATCAAGAAGAAGTACCTCAAGACCTGGTTTGTGGTAGACTTTGTCTCCTCCATCCCTGTAGACTACGTCTTCCTCATTGTGGAGAAAGGCATAGACTCAGAGGTGTACAAGACAGCCCGCGCCCTCCGCATTGTCCGCTTCACCAAGATCCTCAGCCTCCTGCGGCTCCTCCGCCTCTCCCGCCTCATCCGCTACATCCACCAGTGGGAGGAGGTGAGAGTCCCACTGGACCCCCATGGTGGGGCCCTTCTCTGGCAGCCAGAGGGAGCAGGAGACCCCTACGAGGGAGGGTGTTGGGGCTCAGGGCTGCCTGAGGAGTTGATGGGTCAGTCAGGGTCTGCTGTGTGAGTGACTTCGCTCCTTCCTCCTCCTCCTTCTCCTCCTCCTCCTCTGCCACTGTGTGTCCCCAGACCCAGCAAGGGCTCACACCCCACCCTGTGCCCATCTTCTGCTCCTTCCCCTGCTGCTGGGCTCTGCTGCAGATGCTCCCATCCCTCCCACAAACCCCCAGCCCAAGGTGTGTCCATCCCCACCCTGGGCAGGGCTCAGCTCTGTGCCCTTTTCACTTTCAGATGGGACTTAGCAGGGAGAACACCCGGGACCAGTTAAACCCAGGGACGGGTCAAAGCCATGCGTGTCTGTACAGATTATCCCCGTAATCGCATCTGCTTACAGGGGCCAGGAGGGGAGCGCAGCCCCGATCCCCACGCCAGGACCTCACCTGAGCTCAAAGGCTCCGCAGCTGGGGCTGGAGGATGCTGCGGGAGCACCTGCAGGAGGTGGGGGGGTGTCGCAGTGTCCTGATTTTTTGCCCCCAGCAGCCTCAGCAACGAGGGGCAACTGTGGGGCGCTCGCCACTGGCCAGAGCAGGGAAGGGACACGTCCAAGGTTGGCAGAGCTGGGGCTGGAACTGCTCCTGTCCTTGTCCTGGGCTGCCCCTTCCCTCAGTCCCTCCCCAACACATCAGCCTGGCTCTGCCTTATCCCACCCAAGCCCACAGCCTTGGAGTCCAGGGCTGGGCACAGAGGAAGGGAAAAGAAAAACTCAGCCTGTGGCTCAGTTTGAAGCCAGGAGGACTCCTCTGTACCCCCAGCTTTGCCCGGATTGGTGCCCTGGTGCTAAGAGGCCAGGCTAGGACTGAGGACATGGCCCAGCAAGGGTTCTCACAGGGGAAGCCCCACTCTCATGGGAGCTACAGGATGATATGGGGAGTGAGGGGGTGCTTGGAGCAGCTGCTCCTGAAGGCACCATCCTTCTGCACCTCCCTCCATGGCTGGGGCTCTGTTTCTGGGACTACCATGGTGGGTCCCCACCATCGCAGCTCCCACCCCAGGCTGGGTGATCTCCTAGGGACCTGAGGAGTCATTGGTGGGTCTCAGCATTTGATGCCCGTGTAGTCACCAGCCCTGGGGGCACGCAGCCCTGGCCCATAGGTGTAGGATCTCTGGGCAGGCAGCACAGAGCTGCATTGGCTGCTCTCCCCAGATCAGGGGCTCCATTCAGCCCCTGCCATGATGTTGGCACCTCAGATCCACTGAAATCTGTCCCATGGTTGGTCCCAGTCCTCTACAACCACTTTCCCAGGGACTGTTTCGCTCCCTCCTAGGTGCCCAGGGCATTTGACTCTCCCTGAGCACCTGCCAGCATTGCCTTATCTTCATCAGCACTCGCAGCCATTAGTGTTGCCCAGGGCAGCAGTGTGGCGGCATCCTGGCTATAAATAGGTGGGAGGACTGGGACTAGGCCAGCCCCTGGTGCCTTTTTTGGCTGAGGCCATGGGTCAGTGCCCTGAGCAGGACTGGGCAGGGTGGGGATCATTCCTACACTCACCTTCTGCCCTCCCGGCCCCTCTGCCCGCAGATCTTCCACATGACATACGACCTGGCCAGTGCGGTGATGAGGATCATCAACCTCATTGGCATGATGCTGCTGCTCTGCCACTGGGACGGCTGCCTCCAGTTCCTTGTGCCCATGCTGCAGGATTTCCCCCAGAACTGCTGGGTCTCCATCAATGGGATGGTGGTGAGTGCCCAGCCCTGAGCCCCTGGGTCCCTCAGGGAGGTCCTGCTCATGCAATGGTGCCATGGAGCAAGCCAGGAGGGTTCACAGGCACCCCACCCCCCCACACCCACCACAGTCTCCATGGCAGGACCCAGGGGGCAGTGGGTCAATCTGGGTGGGAGGAGGAAGATGTTGACGAGATGGTCTGCCCCCATCCCCTGCCACCAGCTCCTGCTCATTAGCAGCAAATATACTATTAATAAATAATGGGCCACATTTCTAATTTCTCCCTGCTACAAATGGCTCTTCTCTGTCTGTCCATCTCAACCCGCTCTGCCGCCATTTCCATCTCTGCTCTGTTCCCCCCAGCCTGGGTTCCTCCCCGTCTCAAGCTTCTCCATCCCTAGGGAAACCCAGGGCTCCAAGCTGGGCCTGAAACTGGGGGGGAGGTTCCTGCCCCAAGTGCTACCACCCTGCCCCCTGTCCCAGACACGTCCATCAGCTCTTGAGCGTGATGGCTTCCACAAAGTCAGAGCTTGCTCCTATCACAGGGTCCTTCACTTCTGTGTATCAGCTTAAAAAAAAACCCCAAACCAAAACCACCAACCTGACTATCAAAAGTGAAGGGGGGGGAGTTGCAGAAACCTGACGGGAAGGAGCAGAGCTCCATGGGATTGCTGCAGCCCCGGCCGTGCCTGGCAGTTGGGTTTGGTTGGTTCTCACCCATACTGAGACTGTGCAAAAAACCAAACCCAGCTAACCTGCCCCAAAGAATAATAACAATAATAATTAACAATTAATAACCACCACCCTCTTACTGATGAGCTCTGGTGGGAGCTGCAGGCAAAGAACCTGGGTTTTCCTCCAGGCCAGAGTCAGGGCCTTGCACATGCATGTGCACAAACATGTGTGAGCAGCTGTGCATGAGGCTGGGCTGAGCAGCCATTGCTGTCACTGCAGAATGACTCGTGGAGCGAGCTCTACTCCTTTGCCCTCTTCAAGTCCATGAGCCACATGCTCTGCATTGGCTACGGGAAGCAAGCACCCGAGAGCATGACGGACATCTGGCTGACGATGCTGAGCATGATCGTGGGGGCCACTTGCTATGCCATGTTCATCGGCCACGCCACCGCCCTCATCCAGTCGCTGGACTCCTCCCGGCGCCAGTACCAGGAGAAGGTAGGGCAGGGGCTGGAAGGGCACCAGGGCTCCTGTCTCAGAGCCATGGTGGTGCCCGTGGGTGCAGCCGGGCGGGGCAAGGGCTCCACATCAACACTGTCCCTGGGGTGGTGGAGCAGGAGGGGTCCAGGACCCACTCCATGGAGTGGGGAAGGGTCTGTGGGGTCTGTCTCATTGCTGACACCCCATCTCCCCACAGTACAAGCAGGTGGAGCAGTACATGTCCTTCCACAAGCTGCCCGCTGACTTCCGCCAGAAGATCCATGACTACTATGAGCACCGCTACCAGGGGAAGATGTTTGACGAGGACAGTATCCTGGGGGAGCTCAACGAGCCCCTGCGCGAGGTGAGGGCCTCAGGGGATGGAGACCAGCTGTGGGACACCATGCGGAGGATGGGACACCCACCCCCCACTGCCACCCACCCCACACCCCCCATCACGAGCCCTCAAGCTCTGGGTCCCACCAGCTCTTGCAGTGTGGGTACTTGGAGAGTCAAGCACATCTTGCTCCAGCTTTACAGCTCTAAGTGTGTCCATGCACATGCTGGGGTGTCCATGGGTGCTGATACCTCCATGCTCGTGAGCCCACCATTGGGGGAGCACCATCCCCACCTCCTGGTCCTTCAACTCCTTCCCTGCAGGAAATTGTCAACTTCAACTGTCGCAAGCTGGTGGCCTCGATGCCGCTGTTCGCCAACGCAGACCCCAATTTTGTGACAGCGATGCTCACCAAGCTCAAGTTCGAGGTGTTTCAGCCAGGAGACTACATCATCCGTGAGGGCACCATTGGCAAGAAGATGTACTTCATCCAGCATGGGGTTGTCAGCATCCTCACCAAGGGCAACAAGGAGATGAAACTCTCTGATGGCTCCTACTTTGGAGGTATGGTGGGGCTGAGCCCACATCTGCTCCCAGCATCTGCGAGAGGCACCAGGACCCCTTTGCTGTCCTGGGGCATCCACCACACGGTGGTTCTTTCCCCTTGCTCCTGGTCTGCCTGTTTCCAGTCCTCACCGGTGTTTTTTTTGACCTTGACACTGGGTTTTCCCCCAGAAATCTGCCTGCTGACCCGTGGCCGGCGCACAGCCAGCGTCCGGGCAGACACCTACTGCCGCCTCTACTCGCTCTCAGTGGACAACTTCAACGAGGTGCTGGAGGAGTACCCCATGATGAGACGGGCCTTCGAGACTGTGGCCATTGACCGCCTTGACCGCATCGGTAGGACCTGGGGAACAGGGGAGGGGTCAAGGGACCTGGCCTGGCAGTGTGGGGCAGCCATGGCTGGGGTGTGGGTGCCCAGTGTAGCCTCAGCTCAGGGTTTCATAGTGCTCCCCATCCTGGCCCTCTCCCTGCAGGGAAGAAGAACTCGATCCTGCTCCACAAAGTGCAGCATGACCTCAACTCGGGTGTCTTCAACAACCAGGAGAATGAGATTATCCAGGAGATTGTCAAGTACGACCGGGAGATGGTGCAGCAGGCAGAGCTGCAGCAGCACACGGCCATGTACAGCCCCGTCCAGCCTCAGGTCACCTCCGCCATCGCCACTCTCCAGCAAGCCGTCGCCATGAGCTTCTGCCCGCAGATGGCCAGCCCGCTGGTGGGCTCCATGGCCCTGGGCTCACCCCGCATGATGCGCCGCTTGCAGTACGCCCAGGCTGTGCCCAGCCCCTTCGCCGTCTCACCCGTCTTGCTGCAGCAGAGCCCCTCACAGCAGCTGCAGCCCCCCGTGCCCCATGCCAACCCCTCACCCTCGCAGGACCCGGTGCAGCCCGTGGCCCCACCCGCCTCCACCAGCGCCTTTGCCCCAGCTGCGGCCAGCCCGCCATCCCAAAGTCCCCTGGCCAGCCGGACGTTCGCCTACGGAGCCTCCCCAGGGCAGCTGGGCTCCCAGCTCTCCCTCAGCCAGCACCAGACACCCAGCTCGCCCCAGCGTCTGGCCGCCCACAAAAGCACCCAGGCGCTGCACACCAGCAGCCTCAGCCAGGATTCCCGGCCCCTCTCAGCCTCGCAGCCCTCCCTGCCCCACGGGCTGGTAGCCGGCAGCACCCAGAGTCCCCCGGCCTCAGCCCGCGAGTCCTCCACCTCCATCAGCGGGGGTCCAGCAGTCACCTCACCCAGTCCTGGTCCCCTGGCTGGGCTGCGAGTCCAGACACCCTCACGGAGTGTCCCAGCCCACCCGGCATCGACGGGCTCGGTGCAGGGCGGACCGCCTGCCCTGCCCCAGGACTCAGTGGCCACCCGTAAGGATTCAGCAGCTGGCATGCCTGACACGGACCCGGCCAAGTCCAGGCTCTCTTCCAACTTGTGACCTCTGGCCCCGCAGGGACAAGTGTGTTGGAGGGGGCCATGACACCGAGCCCCCATCTTGCCCCATGCCCACCATCAAGGAATGCTGCTGGGTGAGGGCCCCAGCTGCCAGGGGTGGGCGCAGGGGGGTCCCTGCATCCCCCCACGCCACCACAGGGGCCAGGGTGAGCCCCTGGCTATGTCGCCTCTAACCAAAGTGCGGCCCCCATCTCTTGCTCCCCCCAGTGAAACCCCCGCTGCCCCCCCCAGCACCCCAGCTGCCCCATACAAGCCATTGCTGCATCACACCCTGCCCCCAGCTCCCCATCCGTGAGCGATGCTGTATATGATATATATGATCCAAGTACATACCTGTGTGTGCATCCGCAGGACGCTCCCTGGGGCTTTTGGCAGCCCCAGCGCCTGTCCCTGCCTCCCCTACCCCAGCCCCTGGCCCGGGGCTATGGTCCAGGACTGGAGGTAAGTTTGGGAGGGGGGAGGGAGGGGGGTCTAGGGGGTGGTCACCCTGAAGCTTATGAGCACCCATGCACACACTGTCCCCCCAAACCTGGGGCTTTGGGGGTGGTAAACACTGCCCGACCTGCCCAGAGTCAACCTGAGGGTGGAGGCAGCTGCCGAGCCCTGAGACCTGGGGGTGCCCCCTGGGCGGGCAGGGAAAGGCAAACAGTGTGCGTGCCCCCCAGATACACGTGTGCGCAGCAAGGGGGGCGGGGGGGGTGCTGTGCCTGTGTGTGTATGCACACAGCTGGCTCAGCCTTGCGCTCCAGAGCTTTCCATGTTGAATGTCAGCGGCGAGCGTGGGCAGCCAGCCCAGCCTGGCAGGACAGGGCCCCGTGCCACACGTCCACCTTCCCATCCTGTGCAATAAACATCAGTGACTGACAAGAGCTACGCACGACTTGCGGCTCCGCTTCTTCGCCCCCACCCCTACCCTGCTGCAGCCCCAGCTGCTCCCATTCCCCTGACCCAGCCCTGGGGTCTAGCCAGAAAAACAAGGTGAAAATCCTCCTTCTGGAACCTTTCCCCTGGGTGGAAGCTCAAGCATCGGTGAAGAAGCTGAGAGAAGGTTGGGGACTGGAGCTGGTGGGTCCAGACATCAGCTCCAGCTGCAAGATCTGCAACCTCAGCTGCTGCAGGAGCAGTGACGAACCCCAAACCCTGGGAGCCCCTCTCCCGCTGCACTGGGGGAAGGTTTTGTCCTGTTTCTGCTACAAAAGCACTTCCAGCCTGCAACTCCTCTATGAATCAGTACAGCCCAAGCAGTTGGCAAAACAGCAGCAATCACAGGAGACACCTGTCCCCCCTCCCCAGGTCGATGGGGAGCCCCCACACCCCTCAGACTTCAAGCAAAGCTGACAAGAAAGACACAGTCGCCATCTAGTACTTCAAAAAATGTTTTATTTACAGTATTGTACAGCTCTGCCCCCCCATTAGTGGTTTTCCCTTCCTGAGAGCCAGTGACAATTAAAACCAGACCCTGGAAATGAGTTGGGAGCCAGAGAGGCTGCACTATGGGAAGCAGCGACAGCAGCCAGCAGCAGTTGGAGGTGGGCAGAAATGGGCCAGAGGCTCCTGCAGCCCCTCTGGAGGGCCGAGGTGGAACAGGACAGAGGGCCTGGCACCAGCCCAGCAAGCTCTAGGGCAGCTGGTGGCACCAGGGACAGGGCCCAGGGGAGGAAGGAAGGGGAGCCAGCCCCATCTGCTGTCCCTCCTCACCCCAGGGCACCATGCCTTTGCCCCTGCCTGGGACACAGCAGTAACAGCAGACGGCTCGGAGTCCCTGTCGCTCACCTCACGGCAGCTGCTCAGAGTCCCAGTTTGACCCATCATCTCGGTGCTGGGGAGGGAGCTGTTGCTGGGCAGGCAGCAGGAGCTGCAGGACCAAGGAGCCTCCCGGGCTGGTGCTGCTGCAGGCTCTGCTGGGGGCCGGGCTCAGCTGAAGAAGTAGGTAGAATCAATCACCTTCTTCAGGTTGAACTCGCCTGGGGGGGAAGAGGGAGTGGCCACAGTGGTAGAAGAGCTCGACAGCAGCAAGGCAGGGAAAGTAGAGAGGAGCCCACAGCTCAGGGTACAAACCATCCCCACCCCAGGACTGCGCTGCTCTGGGGGTGACCACGGCAGGCACTTGGCAGAGCCCAGGCCTAGCAGGACAAGGGTCAGCCAGATGGCCTGGCAGAGGCAGGGACAGGAGATTAGGAGGAGTTAAACTAATTGACTTAATCCCATTGCATGTGTATCATCTACATCCTGGCAATTACCACGCTGAGTACCTCGCTCCCAGCTCCAGGCTAATGCCTTGTGGTTGGAAACAGATGGAACAGGATGAGTGGGGTCAGGTTGGGGGAAATGCCTGGAGCTCAGAGATTGCTGTGGGGACACATCTTCGGGCTCTGCAGGCCAGGGACAGCTTCAGCACACTGGCCAGACCCTGATTAGGGCCACACTGATGCCACCTGACCTCAAGGATTTTGGAGGCCTCTCCCCATCTCACTCCCCTTGCCTCCAAAACACTCCCAAGCTTTGCAGTTCCTGCCCTGTGCTCCTACCTGTCTTGGGGACACTCGAGAGCTGGTCCATCAGCTTCTTCTGCCAGAGAGCTCTGGTCTCTCTGCCGGGGCTGGAGGAACCAGAAAGAAAACAGATCAGCGTGGGAGCTCTGGGCACAGCCTCCCCAGTGCAAATCCCTGACAGCAGGATTCAGCTCCTCCAAAACAGACCACACACCCTGCAGCAGGGACAGAAGCTCAGCCTGAGCCACAGCAGACCCAGGAAGGTGCTGAGACATCTACAGACCCTGGCCAGGACTAGGCTGCTTGGTGCCATCCATCCAAACTCTACTTCAGTTCTGAAGCCAAAGGATAGAAACGCCTTGTTTTTCACACCACGATTTAAGGGAATTTGGGTGTTGCTCAAGGACACAACCCATCAGCATCTGTGCACAACCACCCTCAGGAGAGGGACAGGGTGCGGGCGGGAAGGGGTATGGAGGGGGTTGTCCAACAGGTGAGGAATACCTGCAGTACTTCTCCAGCATGAACTTGGACAGATCCTGCAGGATCTTCTCACTGTGCAGAGCCACAAACTGCCGCCGACAGATCTGATGCAGGGAGCAATGGTGAGTGGCAGGTTAACTGGCATTTCCCCTCCTTCCCATCAGCAGCTGAGAGGTGAGGGGCAGGGAAAGCAGTGAGCAAGAGAGGGAAGAGGAGGGACTGCTGGACCAGGGTGGAGGGAATCAGCCTGGCAAGGTGGGAAGAAGAGGCAGACCCCCATGGGGCTGACCCTCAATCTGCTCTCCCACAGCCCTTGCAGCACCGCAGGGGAGACACCCCAGGGCAGAGGCACCAACTCTGCCAGGTGCTGTGCTCAGTGCTGAGTTATGGGCACAGATTCTCCCCCCTGTGCTCCCCAAAGGGTGTGAGGAGATGGGGCTATGGGCACCAGGAAACCAGCTTCAGCCACCAGCACCCCAGGTTCAGTGCTCCTGGGTGAATCGATCGGCCTCCAGAGCCAAGCCCAGGGGAGGGAAGGGCTGGCAGATGCCCAGAGGACACACCAGCAAGATCCCTGCTCACGAGGGACCCGGAGGACACTTCTACCTGGTTCATGATGTCCACAGTGAGCGCGTGAGTCCAGTAGCAATCATGGACTGAGACAAAGGTCAGGCCCTGCCTGGGAGGCGATGGAAGGTGACATGAAGGGAGCCCCCTCTCCGAGATATCCCCTACCCCACACAGACCCTCTTGCTGAAACACAAAGATGGAGACCCACCCCACAGCACCCGCAGATCTTCAAGAGACAGGAAACCCTGCAATGTCCTCTGTTCCCTCCTCTTCCAGAGACCCCAAACCCACACACACCAGGGAAAACTTACGCCCATCCCACCCTCCCTGAGCCGAGAGCGAGTCGCAGAGCACAAGATGCCCACTCCCTACCTGAGGCAGTGCAGAGCTGTCAGCATCATATGCGTGGAGTCAAGGGAGTGGATGAAGTTGGGGGGAAAGGCATTCTTCTGCTTCACCGTGTCAGGCTTCCTGCGGCACAGAGCAGGAGATGGGAGGAGCTGTGGCACTCCCAGGGCCAAAGCTGAGAGTGGCAGTGCCAGCAAGGGCTGGGATCGACAGGGACGGGCCTGGAAGGCCCGAAGTTCCTGCTGAAGCCCAAGGGTCTGCTCCTCTGGCTGCCTTTCTGCAGCTCACAGGCTGCCAGGAGCTCTGGCACTTGCTGGCAGGTTCTGCTTTGTTCCCAAAGCACAGACTGAGGGCAGCAGGTGCTCAGTACAGACCATGGTTTGATACTCACTGGTTGCCACTGAAGCTTTTCACGCTCAGGTGCTGCATGCCGCAGTTCAGCTGGGGGGGGAGAACACTGGGATCAGCAGCCACATGGCCCTGACCAGCCGGCACAAGGCACCCAGCAACCCCTGTGCCTCGAGAGGGGATCAGCTGACCAAGAGCTACCGGCTGCCGCAAAGAGTCTGGGCAGGGACCATCCCCATCACCACAGCATCAGTCACTCGGTGCCTGCTCCCCTCCAAAGGACACCAATAGCCCCCCTCGAGAGCCAACAGCAGGGCTCCGGGAGGTGAGCAGCTGCTGGGGAGCTGTGAGTCAGCGCAGCACCGCGTGGGAGACAGGAGCAGCAAGACTGAATCACGCGAGCCCCGAGGAGGCTCCTTGGTGCGGGGAGCGGGCCCCATGCCCCAGCTGCCTGAGTGGGACTGGAGCAGCAGAGCTTCCTCACCAGTCCACCCACATGCTACAGTCCCTGCAGGGAGCAGGGATGCCGGAGGAGGTGGCTGCACACACAAATCCTCCCTGCTCTGCATGAGGACAACCTGCCGGGCTGCAACTCGCTGCCTCAAAGCCCAGCCACCCTCTCCCCTCTCCCCACCATGGCAGAGGGAAGGTAGTGGAGTCCTGTGCACCAGACACTCACCACAGTGGACCTGGACCGATAGTAGGGCTGCACGATGGGGAGCCCCAGTGGCGTGACCCACTCCACTGTCCGCCCCGACTGGGCAATGAGCTTGGCACTCTCCGTCAGCCAGTGCTTTAGCAGAGGGAAGCAGGAAGAAAAGTGGCTGGAGTTAGGATGAGCAGCTGGGAGACCCCATCCCCTCCCAGCACAGGCAACCCTGACTCCTCACGCTGTGAGAGTCTGGCACTCACGGAGGAGTTTGGCCCCATACCAGGCACAATCCTGCACCTCTGGGTTGGGTTGGGAAGATCCTCTCTGGGCCAGGTCCCAGAAGAATGATCTCTCACCACAGAGCATCCCCTGGTCTTTGTAACATGTGGGCCAGGGAAGAAGAGGCAGATAAAAGGCAACAGGCACCTCACCTGGATATCTCGAGTGGCTGAGAACATCTCCTTGATGCCACTGAACACTTGCTTCACGAGGTAGTGAGATGCCTCCCACAAGTATTCCTGCAGAGAGCAGAGTGAGGGGTGAGGTGAGAGGGCAGAGTGATGGGACCTGGGGTAAGCTCAGAGAGCATCTTCCCCACTCCCTGGGGCCTCCAAATTGCCCCCACCGCAGACTGGGCCAGTCTGGGGTTGCTGCAGGTTGTGCTGGATGGAGGCCGAGATCAGCATGTCAGCTGCTCCTTGTCCCGAGGACAGGCTGATCTTTGTGTAACATCCCTGGATGAATGGGAAGCTCTTGCTGACTCATCTGCCCCAGGAATGTCACACGCAGCAGAAACCCCTCCCAGCAGCACCCTGCTGCAGCACATCACCCACTCAGCAAGGGCTGTCCTCACTGTGCGGTCACTGCATGAGAAACAGGCGCCAGGAGGAACGAGCCTCGGTCCTGCACATCCCTCCACCAGATGAGATTTCAGGAGTAAGGACAGAGCAAGGCAGGGAAGAAACCCTCCAGGCAGGGTAGGGCAGGTTTCTCTCCCAATAGGGACTGGGAGCTGAGCAAAACCCTGCTGGAGAGGCCAGGCAGGCTCGCTACCTCCGGGAACTCAATCTCCTTGAGACGCTTCTCCATCTGCAGGCGGCCGCCGTAGCGTGTGACCCCGTACACCACCGTCATCACTGTCTGCTTCACCACCTTGCGGCTGACAAAGCCTTCCAGGACCTGGGCGATCTTCACCCCTTTCTCAGCATCCTTCTTCCGGAACTCCTCCACCTGGGGAGAGGGGAGCACCCCAGGAGTTCAGCCCTACCACCAGATATGCTGGATCCATGGCTGGGGAGAGCTGGGAGGTGGGCTACATGAGACCCTCCCTGCTGTGCGCTGCCTGAACTACCACCAGAAACCCTACATCCCACCAGAAACTCCACAAGAAAATGGGGAGGATGAGTAGATCTTTGCCTCAAACCAGCTCCTGCTTTCCCAACCCTCTGTATTCTGGTTGTACCTCAACCTTTCTCCTGGGAGCTGGAGGGACCCTGTGCAACACCAGCAAGGGGTAAATGCAGGCCCAAGAGGACACCTCCCCTTGTCCCCCACTGTGTCTCACCTGCTGGGCCACCACACTGTAGACATCTTGGGGGACACTGCAGGGCATCAGATTGACAGAAATGGCACCAATGAGGTCCCGTCCAAGCGCCGCGTAGTGCTGCAGACCATTGCAAGAGCCATCCTGCATGGGGGGAACAAGGTGTCAGTGTGTGGATGGAGCTCTGAGGGCTCTTGCTCTTCTTGCCCCTCCTCTCCAGACAGGTTTGCAGCTGTGGTGCCCAGGACCATATCAGTTTCCTTCTGGCCAGTTTTCACATCTGGGTCTCTACGAACCACTGCTGCCTAGGAGATTTAAAACCAGAAGACATCCCATCACCCTGCCCCCTCCAAGACTCCTCAGAGACATCAAAGCTCTGTGAAAACACTGCAAACCCCAACATTTGGAAAACACCAAATCTGTCTGGACTGCTACAAGAAGCCCCAAGAGCCAGCGGTCAAAACAACCTCGGAAGCTTCAGGAGTGTGCTCAGAGGCAGGAAGGGGCAGGACAACCAAGGATCTCCTGACAAGCTACTGCCAGTTCTGTGGCTCCAGCCACACTGCTCTGCTCTGTGGCTGATGAAAACATCATTCTGACAGAGACCGACTTCTCCAGAAGCTGTGGTGACCAAGTCACGCTGGCAGATCTGTCACAGCAGCTGCCCCAACAGTCCTCCTGGGACCTAGAGCAGCCTGGATGAGAGGGAGGACCTGATGTGGGAAGCTCCTGCTGTTCCTCAAACAGCAGAATTGCTTCTCACAGGGGATGCACTGCTGCTTTCGACCATTTCTCCCACGCTCGGGCTCTGCCTGGTCACCTGCAGCTGCTGGCAGGATCGACCCTCTCATCTCCTGTCCCATCCCACCCCCCTCCTCCTCCTCACACACACCCTGCAGTGCAGCAAGTTGCAGAGTAGAGAACGGAGAGCTCCAGCAGCTTGGCAGAGGAGCTGCATCTATTCACCAGGCACTGATGATTCAGGTGGAAGGAGACTCAGGTGCCCTCCAGAAGAAGTCCTTGCTTGAATTTCATAAACAGCACCCCCCACCCCCCTGCAACCTTGATCTTTGTCACAACAGTATCAGGTTAGACTGTCTCATACATATTCCAGACCACAGCTACTGGCAGAACATCCCTGCCCCATTCTCACCCCCCGAACTTCACTAGGGCCGTCTGATCACCTAACAAGACAAATGAGCAAACCCTTTTCCCCAGGAAAACAATTAACTGCTGTCTCCCGCATGGCATAGGGGATTTCTCAGCACAGACAGAAATCTGTCAGGGCAGTGGCTGCGTGGAGCTGGGGATCTGGTGGACGTGCAGAGAGAAAGGGCTGAGTGCTGGCTAACAGGAGAGGCTGCTGGGCTTCTTGCTCCAGCTGGGACCAACAGAGCCCAGAGAGCCCAGCAGCACCTGAGTGACCATGGTCGGAGCATGGGACCAAGCAGGGACAGGGCACAAAGAATCACAGCTGTCCTGGTTGGAAGAGGCCTTGAAGCTGATCATGTCCAATTGTTGCCCCAACACTGCCAGGGCACCACCGACCCCTGGCCCTCAGCACCACAGCTCCACGAGGGGCTTGGAAACCCCTCCAGGGCTCACAGGGACTCCACCCCTGCCCTCGGCAGCCTGGGACAGCCCTGGACAACCTTTTTGGTGTAAGATTTTTTCCTAATGTCCAACTTAAGACTCCCCTGGGGCAACTTGAGACTGGTTCCTCTTGTCCCGTCCCTTATTCCTTGTGAGCAGAGCCTGACTCCCCCTGGCTCCAGCCTCCTGTCAGGGAGCTGTCAAGAGCCAGAAGGTCTCCCCTGAGCCACCTCCTCTCCAGGCTCAACAAGCCCAGGTCCCTCAGCTGCTCCTCACCACCCTTGTGCTCCAGCCCCTTCCCCAGCTCCATTGCCCTTCTCTGGCCACACTCCAGCCCCTTCATGTCCTTCTGGGAGTGAGGGGCCCAAAACTGAACCCAGGATTTGAGGGGCAGCCTCCCTAAGTGCTGAGCACAGGATGACAACCACTTCACAGTCACATGGTAACAGCCATGTCACTGAATGCAGGGGACAGATCCCACCACACCCCTCCCATACAGGGTTGGGCTGACTCCCAGTCCTAGGGCTGGAGAAGATAAGAGTAGCCCAGCTCTCACCCTGCAGGCAGCTGACAGTGATCTCAGCCCAGCCAGGCTCTGCTCAAGCCACAGGAAGCAAAGCAGCGCTCAACTGTGCAGGCTCATTAACAGCTGCGTAGAGTTCAAGCCCAGATGGCTACAGACTGTGCTCCCAGTTGAAAAAGAAGTGGAGACACAGCTGTTTTCACCCTGCCCTGGCCCACTCCCCTCACCCCACTCAGCCACACAGCCCTGCTTGGCTCCCACCTGGTGAACTGGGAAGTGAGAAATGTAAGCTGCTGGATCCGGGGACCTCGAGGCTTTGGCGATTTCCATGCAGCAGGCCAAGGCTTGCCAGGGCTCATCTGTGTTCATCCACCACTTCCTGCCCTGAGAAGGGGGAAGCACATGCTGGCAGGAGCAGGCAGGGCTCTTGGGGGACCCCAGAGCAAAGGCTGGAGCCCCTGCACTCCTGGAATATACTGGGCAAAGCAGCTCCTCCCACCACACCTCCCCTTCCCTTACACCCCATCCTATTTTCAGACAGAAGTGTGTTATTTAGGAAGCTCTGCAGTCCTTTGTTTCCCTTTCTCCTCTCAAGAGTTATCTTTCCAAATATTTTTATTTCAAAATCGATCCAAATTCAATTGTATTCTACTTTCTAGAAGATATTTTACATAAGAGGAACAGTCAAGTCTCCTCTGAAATGAAACAGGACACTGATCCCTTTTTTTGGACAAATATTTGGACAATTCCTATTCAGACTCCAACACAGAGGAACCTCCCCAATTTCCAGCTGGCTCCTCCTGGACCCCAGGTGACTCCTCTGTGGTTCAGGGTCCCACCTCCACACCCCAAGAGTGAGTGGAGCCCCTCCAGCCATTCCCTACCTACCGTCATCGGCTGGTCAGCCGAGTCCAGGATGTCCTCCATTATTTCATTGGCATAGTCCAGCCGCTCCTGCAAGGCACTGTTCTTCTTCAGCCCCGTGAGGTTAACAAGGTGGATCTTCAACCAGTCAAGGCCCTTGGGCCCCAGCGGCCTCCCCTCCGCGAAGAGCAGGATGGCACGGGTGACGTCGTTGCCAAGGTGGTTGAAATAAGGTGGGCAAGGGTAAGTCCTGCCTCGGAAGTCCATGTTGTGAGGAAACCAGAACACCTTGTCCCTGATGTAGTTGGCGATGGAGAGTTTGTAGAGCGCGTCCATGCGCAGGCTGTGCATTTCTGACGCCTTCTTCTTGCACAGCAGCAACTCATGCTTCTGGGACTTGTTCCAGGCAGAAGAATTGCTGGGAGTGGCCGAAGGTTTGGGGGCTTCTGACATGGGAGGTGGGATGTCCAGCTTCTCGTTGCCTTTGTCATTGAAGATGGAGATGATGATGTCCAGCACTGGCTGGTTGATCTTCCAGGCACAGTTGCCCAGCTGGTTGAGGGCATCCAGCACGGGGTGGAGGTTCACTGGAGGACACTGCTCCAGGAGGAGCTGGTGCTGGACGGCCCCATCCATAAAGCGCATCAACTTGGTGTCATTCAGGAGAAAGGCACCAAAATGGGGGGAGGTCCAGGGCACCGGGGGGCACAGCATGGGTATGGCAGAGGAGTTAAAAGTCAGCAAGGTCTCTGCAGCATCTGACACAAGCTGGGAGAAGATGGGATGGGGCTTTATCAGCCCAACCTGAAGAGGAGAATCAAGAAAGTGGATCAGCAGTAGAGACAGAGCACATGGTCATCACATCACAACGGTGCAAAGGACTGACACTGTTCCTACAGAACCAGAAGCTCCTCCAAGTGTCCCCAAGCAGGAAACGCAGCAGAAAAGGAAAGTGACCTTCTAAAGGCCCAGCTCTGGCAAAGAGGTGACCTGCAGAGTCCCAGAGATCCCAAGCCAAACTCACCTGCCAGCTGCTGCGGAAGGAGTAGATGTGGTAGAGGACAGGGATCAGCCTGGGCTCCAGGCGAGGATTAAGGATGTTCCTGGGCACCTTGACAGCCTTCACCAGAAGCTCCAGCATGTGCATGCCCAGGCGCATGAGGAGTATGTACGGCCAGCTGCAGTCCCTCAGGTTCAGGGAAGGCCCAAAGCCTGCTTCTGCCACCAGTTTCTCCCAGTATTCCCGTGGCAAGTACTCGTCAGGCTGGGAGGTGGAAGATGGGGTCTGTTGCAGGGACTAACCACACTGCTCCCAGAGGTTTACTAGGTGGGATCTATGTACCTGGAACATGGCTTTGAGAGGCACCCTCCTGTCCCTGTGATGTCCTCCCTGACAGGGGTATTTGGGAAAGGATGCTGAGATGGCTGGGACAAGCCCAACAGCAAGAACCTGCTTATGCAGCCACAGATTCCCAGAACCTGGACCTTGTGCTTGCAAGGAGGTGGATGGTTTGGGTGGGAAGGGACCTTTCAAGCTCATCTGGTCCAGCCCCCTTGCAGGGAGCAGGGACATCTGCAACTAGAGCAGGGTGCTCAGAGCCCCGGCCAACCTCCCCTGCAATGGTGCCAGGG
>JANHGN010013237.1:0-12638 GCA_024605025.1 Megaceryle maxima
ATAACCATTTCCTATTTTTTTTAAATTTTAATATATAATTATTTCATTTTGCCTTTATGTGGTTCTTAGTCTCTAATAGAAAGCAGCAGATTTCCACTGAGACTGTGATGGTAATGTCTTTAGCTCTGTAATCTAAAACAACCTGGAAGAATCTTGCGAATGGTTTTGTAAATATACATCTTTGTGTTTCACTGCAGTGTATAAAATATATGGTGTACTTCTGCCTTACATGAATTTCAATTTCTTTATTTAGAAATTTAGAAGGAAAGAATAATGGAGAAATAATCCCAAAGAAGAAATAATTATTCTTACCAGTGTTACATTAAGCCTATGTAGAGTATTGTTAAAGAAAGTTGAAAATGAAAACAGAATTTAGCTCATTTCATTTTTTATATGTTTACTTATCCATAAAAAAAGAAGGAATAGGTCTGTTATGTAGCCCTGGCAAACTGCATACCTTTAATTTACAGGATTTAGAAGTTTTTTCTATGTACTTGAGGTTTTTTGTCCTAAATTTTGCTTTGATGGCATATGGTAAATTCCCAGAGACAGGGATTGTGTCCTATGGGTTTTTACAGTGTCAAGAATCTCCCTTCTCAGGAAGGAAGTGTATACTGTGGAAAAATAAACCCCAACCCTATTCTATTTTTGCTATAATTTGCAGATGAGTTTTCTAAGCAGAATAAGCAGCATCTTAAAATTGATTTAGACCTTTTTTTTTTTTTTTCTGGTATAACTATACCTATATTATTTTTGACAGTGTAATAGTTGACTGAGAGTGATTTATTCTATCCCCCATATTTTATGTGTGATTGAAAACTGGAGCAGCTTGCCCAGACAGGCTGTGGAGTCTCCATCCCTGGAGACAGTTAAAACTCAACCGGACACAGCTCTCTCTCACAACCTGCTGTGAGTGAGAGGGAGGTTGGACAAGGCAACCTCAGGAGTTCCTTTCTAACCTCAACCATTCTGTGATTCTGCAATTTGTGTAGTAATCCTCCCAAGCCATTTTCATTGAAGACCAGCTTTCAAATGCCAGTTCAAATATTTAAAATTATAATTGAGAGGGGGTATATTTTGATTAAAAAGCACATAAACAGAAGTAGTTAGAATAACTTTATTTGCCTCATTGAGTGTTGTAAGGCTGAACAATTGAATATATACAATCCACTGTGCTGAGGAAATTACAAGGTTCTCAGAATGGAAAGATAGTATATGGTCCATATTGGTACTGTATACAGTACCAATATGCAAGCTGCCTATTTTTTTAGCCTCATTTGTCATACTAAGTAAATATTGCAATAAATGTTAATTGAATTAATTACCTATGTTGCTAATTTTTACGTGCAAAATCTTGATCACCTTATGAATTACTTTTTTTTGCAAAGTATCTGTAGTTTTAACATGAATGAAATAGACCTTAGAAGAGATTTTTTTGTGATATAATAGTTAAATTTTAACTGAGTCATGAAAATATCATGTGGCTTACTGGAAAGTTAAGGTGTTGAAGCTGAAAATAAAAGCAAGGAGTTCTTTGAGGTATAGCTTGGTTTTGAAAATTACTGTTAAATAGTTCTCTACATAATTTAGCTCTGACTCTGCTATATTGAGGTTTACTGTAGCCAGCTGTTTACCTCAGTTCTGTAGAAAGGTAGTTGGGCTGATAAAGTATGAGCTTGAATTTTAGACCCTGTTTCATCATCCTGAGCCTTCACTAACCATTGTAAGCTTTAGTGTTTGGAAAACTGGGATGATTTAGGCATGGGCACCCTTGGCTTTTGACTGTAAGTATTACTGAAACAGTGGAAGTAGAAAAGAGATTGGTGATACCATCTCAGTAGCAATTTGTTTGATCTTGCCCCAAGTGGAAAAAAAGCTATTGGTGATATCATCTCAGTAGCAATTTGTTTGAACTTGCCCCCAAGAGCTCTTGAGGATTTTAGAAACTTGTCAATCATTAGGGAGTATTCCATAAAGCTGTTGTGCTTGCCAAGTGTATTAAAAGTCGCTGATTGTACCTGTGAAAAATGTCTGCTACGTTGCATATTTCCAAGTCATTGTAAAGGTTTCTAATAACTTGCCCTAGATTAATGATTCTGATACGGAATTGATATAGAATTAAAAAAAAAAGAAAAAAAAAAAGGAAAAGAAAAAAAAATAAAACCTAACATTTTGGATGGTTATATTTGTCAGTGGTCTACGAAGAGGTTGATTTGATGTGCTTTCTCTAGCTTGTGTTGAACCTGGGTACAGAAATTAGTACAGTAGTACAAAAACGGCAGATGTCAAGGTGTTCGTCGGCTAAAAAGGGCCCGAGCTTATCTTACTGTTTTGGGGTTTTTTTAATAATCAAATTGAAATTCCATCTGTCCTTTTTGTTTGTGTTCAGTTTTGCAGTGGGACAAGTAACAGAATCCAACCCTACATTCTTTTCTGAGTTAATAGTTTGTCCCATTCAGTTCACTCTGCAGCTAATGTCATAGAAAAATGCTGTAGAAATTCAGTACTCTTTAAATCAGTTTTCATAAGCAACCATTATCTATGGCTGGTATAAAGACACCAATCTGCTTCTGAATGAAGGTAATATTTGTTTGGTTTTTTAAGGTACATATTAATAATTATTTCCCCACTGATAGACTTTTCAAATTATGTTTTATTTACATGAAAGGAGATTATAACCTGGGATAGAGGTAATTTTCCTTCTTAGTAGCTAGAGTAGTTCTCTCTCTCTTTGAACTCAGTTTTTGGGATTTCCTGCTCCAGAATCTCTAGCTGGGCCTCAGTCAGTGGGTGATGAACAATTGTATTACACATGACCTGTTTGTATATTCTATTATTCCAATTGTTGTTATTAGTAGTATAATTGTATCTCATTTCAATTATTAAACTGTTCTTATCTTGACCAATGAGGTTTACTTTTTTTTTTTTTTTCTTTTCCTAATTCTCCCCATCCCCCTGGGAGGAAGGAGTGAGTGAGCAGATGCATGGTGCAAAGTTGCTGGCTGGGGTTAAACCATGACAGGCATGCTATGAAAAAAAAAATCATATGTACTTATGCATGCAAAATCATCTATGTTTAGCAGATGCCTAAGAGCAAAGGAACTGGTTTTGAGAGGAAACCTGTGTTATATTCTGATATCAACAGCAACTTAGATCACGTTGGTATCACATCAGAATAATGTTTTACAGCCTCTGCCAATTTAAAAATCAAATTGATGCTGCATTTGTATAGAACAACACATTTGACTGACAGAAAAGGCTGTTATAGATGGATGTGATGTTCTCTCCTTGTATAACAAGGGGTTTGACTGACAGTTTAACAATAGTACACTTTCAATCCCATATATTCTAAATTATTACAGTACAAAACATTTTTGTGCTTGCTGTATATAGATAACATGTATACTTTTTGTGTAATAACATTCAAGAAGAGAGGGTTTCTTTTATGTCTTAAGGATGATGATGATTAATGAAGGCTCTGTCTGACACTTATAGCCAGTGTCAAGGATTTCTCTTGTGGTGCATAGAAATGTAAAAACTATTGGGGTGCTTAGCTCCCAGGGAAGGATCAGCATAACTGTTGACACACGCTATACAGAGGATGAAATAAATCTCCTTGGAAAGCAATAGAAATATTTCTTAATCTGAAGAGTGCCCTTTCTGTTTTATAATCCCTCTATTCAGTTTTGCAGTTCTTCACATTGCTGTAAAATACAGTTTTAATCTGAAAAGTAACTTTTTAAAACAGTACCTATTAAAGCAACAAATTTGCTTTCTGGGCTTTGCAGTCAACATTTCTCTGATTTGAGATCTAAGATTCTTCTTCAGAACAAAAACTGTCTACCTTTTTTATCTCTAGCTATTCATATTTGGGGCTCTCCTTTTCTTTTGAGAACATCTTCTAGTAAATATTCTTCTCACTTTAAGATTTCTGCTTTAAATTCTCTGCATTTTATGTCCCTTTAGATCTTCAGATCACTATGGATACTAACTTGATACTCAGAGCACAGGTGTTTCTTACTTTGTGTAGGTTTGCACAAGAGCAGGGACACTACAGGGTGTCTGCATCATATTTGATGCTACGTTATATCTGATGATCATCCAAAGATCAACATTAAGATCTCAACTTCCTTGTAAACTTCAGTTCAGTATTACATGCAGCTAAGGAAGAAGGCATGTTCTTCTATGACCCTCCCAATGAAAAATAATACAAAGGAAAGAAAAAAATAGAAAAAAATGTCTGAATTAATCAAAACAGGGTCTCCCTCTTATCCTTCTGATTATCTTGACTGGGAAAACATGATAAATGCAAAGATTGTTTTTACAATATTGTTTGATTTGTATTTTTTTATTTGGCTTATTGCAAAGGATATTTTTCTTAAATGACTTTGTATTGGGTAATGAAATTAAATAGATTAATTTTTTTAACATTATTATGTATGATCAGAGGGATCTTGGCATCTCAGGTTTATTCAATAAGATTTTATTTTTCTGTGAAAGGACAAATTCAGTATATACTTTATCCAACAACAGGATTATTTCTTGGTTTAGGGCAGTGGTGATGATATTTCCCGCAAAGCAGTAAAAAGATCTCTAAAAAATATTTACCCTATTAGTGGTGGTGCCAACTCAACTTTTTGTCAGTTTTAGATATAATACCAGTGTTTCTCCAGAAGTGATTTATGACATGAAGAAAGTGTTAAAAGTAATTTTAGAAATAATATTATC
The DNA here is from genome assembly GCA_024605025.1 of Megaceryle maxima. Lineage (NCBI taxonomy): Eukaryota > Metazoa > Chordata > Aves > Coraciiformes > Cerylidae > Megaceryle > Megaceryle maxima. The sequence continues at coordinate 4,729 of JANHGN010013237.1, forward strand.
CAGTTAGAAGATAATCATGCAGAAAAAGACCTGTAGTTTTATCAGTATAAACTGCTAAGTTTGTAAGCGAATCCATGTAAAAAAAAATTCCTTAATATGGAATTATATTGATCTTCCCATAGTTCATTGTGCTAATTCAAACCTCTACTTAATTTCAGAGAGTACTAACGATAATCATCTGTAGAGAGGCCATCTTCTAGGGGTTGTTAAAGCACATGCTTTGCTGACCACTGAAGGCTGTTGAGATTCTTAGCTCAGATTGAGTTCTCACTTCTGAGCAGGATGTATTATATTGATACTGAGTTGCACTCTACCTCCTCTCAGCTGACCTCATCTGTCTATCTCTTGTTTAACACAGCTTTTCTTTCCCTGGCATCTTTCCTCATCTTGCTTAACCCACATCCTCACCTTACTTTCTCTCCTGACTTTGCTCATTGTCCTTCATGAGCAAATACAGGTCTAAAACTGTCTCATCTTATTTTTTCCCCCTTCTGCTGTTCTGCTGTTTTTTTGGTTTGATTTTTTTTTTTTTCCCCCCTCTGACCTATTGTATCATTGTTCCAGAAGCAATTGTCTAATCTACCTAATTGTCTTTGGTCTTTCTTTCCTCTTGTATGCTTCTCTCATCTGTGAACTCTCAGTGCTCAATTAGTGAAGGGACAAAAGGCATAGAAGGAAATGTTCCCTTGCTGTCTAGTCTTGTCTTTGGCATTATAACAGACTGGAACAGAGGCAACTACAAAGGGCTGGATTAGATCCTTCATCTCCAGCTTGGAGAATACTCAGTAGGGATTTCTTTTTTATTTTTTTTTTTTAAAGAGACTTTTGCTTTTGGAATGAGCTTTCTGCTGAGCATATGCAAAATATAATTTACAGAGATTCACAAAGGTGGGAGAATTTCATCAGGGTTCATGAAAGCACAGTATTGAGATGGTTTGTCCCATATGCATGTTTCAAACCTTAGTGTTAAATCGTGATGAGGTTGACACTTTTAAGCAAAACATTTTCTTGCTATTAATAAGGACAAAGCATTTCTGATGTACTTCAGTTTTGAAGTAGACACAACATTTTCCATGATAGCCATATGTGTAATCCTTTCCCTGGCTTAACAAAAGTAAAAAGTATGGTCTAGGACAATCATAAAAACATGCCCTGCAAATAGTAATGATTTGTCACCTGGGGAGCTGAAATACCAGGCTTTAGAACTGGGCAAAGTCTGATGTCATTAAACATTTACTGTACAATGAACACCACTTATAAATATGTGCAAGATAAATGTATACACATCTGTCAAGTTACCTTATTTTTCTAATTTAAAAAAATAAATAAAAAAATCTTCTTAGCTGAAACTTTTCCTCTCAGAATAAAGACCTTATTCTCAAGTCTCATAGATAATATTTAATTTGCAAGATAGTGTAATGAAAATATGTTAATAGCTTTTTCAATGAGTTAATAGCTTTCAAGTTCATACTAATTAGTTTGTTCAAATATTCTGCTGGTAAAATATTTCTTTTTTTTTTTTTTACCAGGAAAGTTAAATATGTAGCACAGTCTTATAGGGACTATCTTGCCAATAGTAAGGGCAAAATGAAAAGTAGTATCAGAATTGTTAGAAAAAAAAATAATTAGCAAGTGACTGATGAAGGAAGCTGCCATAATTGGCATCAAAGATAACTTTTTGTCATTTTACAGCAAAGGATCTTTCAGAGAAAGTAAAGTATTCTTGGGAACAAGGATGTGAATCATAGAATGGTCAGGGTTGGAAGTGACCTCTGGAGATCATTGAGTCCAACCTCTCTGCTATAACAGGATCACCCAGGGCAGGCCACGCAAGAATGTGTCCAGGTGGGTTTGGAAAGTCTCTAGAGAAGGGGATGTACTCAGTAGGGAGGGCGACTGTGGGCAAACCACAGCAGGTCAGGGACACACTGCTTTTCCCACCATTTTTATCTTGTTTGGTACAGGCTAGAGCCAGTTTTGACTGGCATATGGCAGTTCATGACCTTCTCCCATATAGTTCACCACTGCAGCACCTGCTTCTTAAAGCATATACAAAATATGCTCATGTACAGCTAAGTAAAACAAGATAAATGAATAGATCACGTAACATGTACCCCTTTTTTTCCCCATACAAAACTATGGAGAATAAAGGAGAGCACTAACTTTCCCTCTGATGTTTTTTTTACAGAAAGCAAGGTATTTGCATTATCATTCATGGGACAAATGAGATGCTGGCTACGAAGGAAGAATTTTTTCTTAGGCATCTAATAAGAGTGATACTTTTAGAGCAATAATAGATAGGAAAGACCAGTAGAGAAATTGTATTTGAGGTCCTTACGTCTTCTTATGTTATTAATTAGTAGTTCTTCTTTCTTACAGTATAGCTGTTACAATTCCTAATTAAGCAATTAACTGTACTCATTCAGTTAAAAAAAAAATAATTTAGATTTAAATTTGGTTCATGCTCCCTAGGAATATAAAGATATAATCAATATGTGCATTTTCTTGTTAAAATTCCAGCTTTCTGTTCATTCAGACTTCTCTCAAATGGCTCAATTTTTTTTCTGACTAACATAATGCTTCAGAAAATGTCCTCGCCCTCTCTTGACAGCGGCTCATTTTTACATTTGTTACAATAGGTTAGGTCACTTTGCTTTTTTTATTTTTACCCTAAATAGCATTTTTCTTCTCGTTATGGAAAGTAATTTCCTGGATCCATACTTAGTTGAAAGTACTTCTTTTTGTTGATCAGCATAAGGTTTCAGCATTTTTTCAGTGAATTAATCTTCCAGCATAGCTCTTTATTATCAGTTTCCTCTGAAATCTGGTTTGGTCAAACGTGATACTGTTTTAGCTCACTTGTAGGAAATTAATAGAATCCAATGTGGTATAGAACCTCAATTTTAAAAGTATTCTTATAATAATTATTTATTATTTACTTAAAATGCCATTGGTATTTGGCAAAGGAGACAAAATCCTGTTCACAGGTTGAAAAGGATGGAGCTGTAGAAAATTATAAATATTATATTTTCACTGTGAGTTAGAAATAATTTCAGTTCTTCCATTCTTTGTGGCACCCATGAGTTTATGGAAGGAGTTGAATGAGGCAAATAAACTTGTACAGCAAACAGGGTTAGAATTGTACAAGGAGTTAAAATTTGTCTTGGTAAGCTTCCAAAAGCTATTCCCTAAAGGAAACTGTGTTGTTAGTATGTTACAGAACCTTTAACCTGTAGTTCAGTCTAAATTCTAATAAAAGTAAGAAACTTGCCCTTTTCTTCAGCAGGTCCTTGGGGCTACATTTTAAACATTTTGATTCAGTTTAGTTGTTTTTACTTCAATGCATATTAACTTACATGGGCATGCTTATTATGACAATTAGGGAAAAAAAAAAAAAGTGATGATATAATGTTGAAAGATGAGGAACAAATGAGTATTTTCAGTCATGGTAAATGCCAACATTTTGAACAAGGTGTTCCCTTTTTAATGTTACAGGCTTACTTTTTCTTTTCAATTCAGGTACAAATAAAACTATTTTGATTCAGTATAAATGATCTAAGTAATCAAAATAGAGTTTTGCTTCAAACAGCTAAATATTTTGAAAGAATCCCATGTAGAAATTGCTCACTCCAATGATATGTTTTTGAAAGCAGGCTAGATAACTAATGGAAGATAATTCTTCCAGCTTTATAGTTGCTTTCTACTCCTGTGTACACTGTACATTTTTTTGCCCATATGTTTCTCCATAAGCTTTTAGTTTACAGATTCTCAAAAATATTTACTAAATTGGATTAATATTATCTTCCTCAGCCCACTATGACTTAGAGAAACTAGAAAGCTGATTTAACTAAAGCAGTTTAAGAAAAGAGTTAATTAAAACTTGTAGAAACCTAGAGATTTCTGATAGTAGGCTCTTGCGTCTGATAGAAGGCTTAGCAGATTAATGCATGGTAGGTGAAGTTAGGCAGATTTAGATAAGATTTAATTTTATAGTCAGGGTACTTAACCAGTGGAACAAATGGTATAGGAATATGATGGGCTCTTTAGAGCCTGAAGTCTATTAAATTGGAATTGGAGGTCATTTAATACAATAAACTGTTGCTTTAGCAAGAGTTTATATATTTAATTCGGAATTGTATAATTTTGTTGTCTGCATTATTCAGGAGGTCAGCACAGATGATCAGAATGTTTTTCATAGCCTTAGGCTCCATAAATATACAACTTGGGCTCTTACCCATGTGAGAAAGAGCAAAATACTGGATTAGCGAGGAAGGTGAAGGAAGACCACGGTAGACATGAACATGAATGATACTGTGACAGAAGACAATCAGTTTATTAGGTATCTTTTACTAGACATTTATTTATTTAATAGGTAGCTATTTACAATAATTTATTAGGTATCTACACCGAATGAAGTTCCTTAGGTATGTCACTCAATTAACTAAGGCAAGGAACATGTTCACACTGAAAACAGGAGGTGGGAGAGGATTTCAAAAGCATATCTGCACCTTGCAATGCAAAAGTAATTAGCCTATGCACAGCATGCTTCTAATGAAGTGATTCTGTTAGTAGGACTGAAGCTACTAGTCTTTCTTTATAGTATTTTAATGTGTCATGTAGATATACAAGCTGATTTAGTGCCAGTTTAGTCATCTCTAATATTGACACTGCATTTCCATGGCCTTGGTGTGCCCTTGGAGTTGCAGTTGGCTTTCTTGGAAGGATTTTATTTTTAAGGAATTTCTCCTGTTTGTGCAAGGAATGCATGTCAGTTAAATGTATAATGCATTTTGATTTCTTTTGGAGCAACTGCTTTAATATTTTGCTAGGCAATTCTTGCTTTGAACTAGAGTTCATTACTCTACATAGTTATGACATAGTTTCTTAATGGATGTTTTTCATAGAATCATGGAGTGTTTTGGGTTGGAAGGGATGTTTAAAGGTCATCTAGTTCAACCCCCCTGCAGTGAGCAGGGACATCTTTAACTAGGCCAGGTTGCTGGAAGCCCCATCCAACCTGATCTGGAACATTTCCAGGGATGGGGCTTCTTCCACTTCTCTGGGCAACCTGGGCCAGGGTCTCATCATCCCCACTGTAAAAAAAAAAATCTTGTTCTATCTAGTCTAAATCTACCTACTTTCAGTTAAAAACCCTTACCCCTTGTCTTGATGTAACAGGCCCTGCTAAAAAGATTGTTCTTGTCTTTCTTATAGGCCCCCTTTAAGTGCTGAAAGATCACTGTAAGTTCCCCCCAGAGCCTTTTCTTCTCCAAGCTGAACAACCCCAACTCTCTCAGCCTTTCTTCACAGGAGAGCTGCTCCATCCCTCTGATAATTTTTGTAGTACTCCTCTGGATCTGCTCCGGCATGTTCATATTTCTTGTGATAAGTACACCTGTCCATGCCATGAGCAGCCATTTTCTCCAGGAGAATGCTGCTGGAAATTGTGTCAAAGGCTTTACTAAAGTCAAGGTAGACAATATCCACATCCTTTCCCTCATTCACTAACTGGGTCACCTTATCATAGAAGGAGATCAGGTAAGTTGAACAGGACCTGCCTTTCATAAACCCATGCTGACTGGGCCTGACTGCCTGGTTTTCCTGTATGTGCCATGTAATGGCACTCGAGATAATCTGCTCCAGAGAGGAGGAGGCTGAAAGGAGACCTCATCACTCTCTACAACTACCTGAAGGGAGGTTGTAGTGAGGTGGGTGTCGGTCTCTTCTCCCAGGTAACATCCTTGTAGTCCTCATGAGTGGTTGACCCCTTCTTTCAAAGGTCATAAACTCTCCTTTTTTTTTTTTTTTTTTTTCCTGAGTTCCAGACCAAGCTTTCTGTTCGTCCAGGCCGGTGGCCTTCCCCCCTGGCTTGTTTGTTGCCACTTGGGGATGACCTGCTCCTGTGTCTTTATAATTTTCTTCTTGAAGAATGTGCAGCCTTCCTGGACTGCTTTGACCTTCAGGAGGGCCTCCCAAGGGACTCTGTCAATCAGGGTCCTAAACAGGTCGAAGTCTGCCCTCCAGAAGTCCAGGGTGGCATTTCTGCTGAACCCTCCTTCCTTCTCCAAGAATTGAAAACTCTTATCATTTTGTGATTACTATGCCCAAGATGGCCTGCAACCATCACATCACTCACAGGTCATTCTCCATTCACAAAGAGGCCCAGCAGGGAGCCTACCCTAGTTGACTCGTGCACCAGCTGTGTCAGGAAGTGAACTCCCACATGCTCCAGGGACTATGAGACAATTTCCTCTCTGCTGTGTTCTATTTCCAGCAGACATTTGGTAAGCTGAAGTCCCCCATGAGAACAAGGACTAGCGACTATGAGAATTCTCCCAGTTGCTTATAGAATCTGCTTCTTCATCTTGGTTGAATGGTCCAGACCATTCGGACCACCATGATATCTGCCTTGTTGACCCTCCCCTTGTTTCTTAGCCACATTCAACCCTGTTATCATCATCATTAAGCTCTAGACAATCAAACCAGTCCATAACAAACAGGGCTACCCCTCTGCCTCTTCTTCCTTGCCTAGCCCTTCTGAAGACTTTGTAGCCTTGTTTAATGGAAACTGACTCATGATCAAAACCCCCCCAAATTCTGTTGGTGACACCAGGCTCGGAGCCAGGTATTGATCTGCTGGCTCTTCCTGTTTCTTCCCTCATCAATCCCTGCAACTGGAAAGACAGGGGAGAACGCTACTCATGCTCCTGATCCTCCATTGTCCCAAGGCCCTGAAATCTCTCTTGATTGCCTTCAGGCTTCTCGTTGCAACTTCATCACTGCCTTCTTAAAAAATCAATAATGAATAATAATCTAAGGACCGTACCACAGTAGGAAGCTTTGTGTTCACATATTCAACCCAGGTCCCAGGGAGGCAGCAGACATCTCTAAGTGGGTCTGGTCTGCATATTGGGCCTTCTTTTCCCTTCAGAAGGGAGTCTCCTGTGACAATAACCTGTCATGCAAGTATAGAATACTGATATCCTGGGCAAAATAGTTGTGTCACACGTGTGGTCTTTTCATCTGCCGGAAAGAGTCCTGCTGTATACAGCAGGACCATTTTTTGTAACAACATGGAAAACAGTTTTAAGGGTATAATTTCATAGCTAGCTTAAAGCTTTGGTTGCTGTCTTTTCTACACATTAAGACAGAGAAGCTTGCTTATCTGGCTAAAAAAACAGGAAAATGAAAATCAGTATTTTTCATGTGCACACATGATAGCTGGGGCAGCACAAGGACTTTCTGGAAAGCCTTTTAGAATGTGAGGATTGTAGTGGCTTTAAGACAGCACATCTTTGATCAGTTTAAATCTAGCATATGTTAGATCTAATCAGTATGTCCTCTCCTACAGAGTTTATCCTTTTTGATTTTGAGAAAAATACCCAACTAGCTACTACTTGCAATATGTGCCCCTGGATTCATGTTATTCTTCACTTAGACAAATATTTTGTTGTAAGTTACATTCAACCATGGCCTTGCAAATCCTCTGTGCCCCTGTTTATACGTGGGACAAAAGTGGTGATTATAGCTTGTGTAATTATATGACAAATAAAACACGGTATTATGTGTATGTCTGCTGCCTCTCAAATGTATTGAGATGTGAGAAACTTGTGTGTATTTGCTTTCCATATAGAAAACTTGGAGCAATAGAGTTAATGTCCCCTACTGTGCACATCAGCGAATACATTTCTTTCAGATACTGTGGTTGTTGGGAGTCTTAGAAGGATTCCTGCACTTGACTAAATCAAGTAACCCTTGGAACAGACTGCTCAGGGAGTGGAGTCACCATCCCTGGAGGTGTTTAACAACCAAGTAGACATGGCACTTGAGGCCATGGTCTAGTGGATAGAGAGATGTTAGGATGAAGGTTGGACTTGATGATCCTAGAGGTCCTTTCCAACCATAATGAT
>JANHGN010013238.1:0-42722 GCA_024605025.1 Megaceryle maxima
TGCTGGGAGGGCTGGAACCCCTCTGCTGGGAGGCCAGGCTGGGAGAGCTGGGGGTGTTCAGCCTGGAGAGGGGAAGGCTCCAGGGAGACCTTCTGGTGGCCTTTCAGAAAGAGGAGGACAGATGGGGACAACAGGCAGGGCCTGCTGTGACAGGACATGGGGTGATGGGTTTAAACTAAAAGGAGGAAGAAATTTTTTATGCTGCAGGTGGTGAAACCCTGGCCCAGGTTGCCCAGAGAGCCAGTACAATGTACAGTTTCAGCTCCAAGACCATCTGCACAGTGTGCCAGTTGGGCTGCTGACCTCTCCTACCGCTCCCGCCATTAGAATGAATTCTCTTGTGATGATTTCCACCATCTCTCGGACCTGAGGAAACCAGATAATAGAGAGAAGATGAGAACAGCCCTTCTCCCGTGGACATTACTGCCCAGTAACAAGCAATGCAGTGACTTAAGGACACCCATCTTTGAGGACGGGCCGTGTACCTGTTTTGGATCTGCGCTGGCGTGTATGCACAGGAGCCCTGTATCCTCGTAACTGTGGTGGTAAGAGGTTGCATTATACATCCAGTGGTGCCTGTCAGTGTACAAATAGTATTTTAAAAGTAGAATTTAAAGGTAAAAATGAAACCAACAGGGGCAGCGAGTCCTTTCCTAATGCCTTTCAGGGTTTTCAGCAGCGCCGGTGAGAATTGCCAATCCCTTCCTCTGAGGATTTCTGCCTTGTGCCATCTACTTCCTTCTCTCCACTTCCATCCTTGACACCCAACCCAGAGCAGATCGCTGGAAGAACTGCTAATTGTGTTAATATCCTCTCCCTAAGAGCTTGGGGAGGAAGATGGATCCCTGGTCACTTCTGCCCTTCACTTTCACCCTCTCAAAATGCTGACAAATCAGTCCTGTGCATTTCAAGCAGAAGCAACTGATGTAAAAACTGGGGGTGTTGGCTTTCCAAAGATGAAAACTTCCCCATGGACCTGCTAAAGAAGCTGGTTTCTGCTCTCCCTGAATACAAGGCAAACAAACCTGTTGAGCACATTGAGGTACAGTCGGGTGAACATGCCCTTGCCAGGCCCTCCAGCTGAGAACGAGCCACCACCTCCCATCATCATGTTTAATACCGCAAAGGGAATGAAATCTTCCTCCTGAATTGCAACAAGAAATTCAGTCAGCTGACAGCAGAGCTCTCAATGGTCTGGGATGAGTGAAGAGGGAGAAGAGTCGGAAAGAAATGTGGCAGAAGAGCATAAAGGTCAGTGCCTTCATCAAACTGTCAGTGAAAAGGCTGCTTGGCTGTACGTGCAACAGCAGCACCGAAGTTTACATATTGCGACCTAGCATGGGGGATAGTTCAGGTACCAAAGCATTTTAGGTTCATACTTACTAAAAATGAGCAGCTTTCCAACCCAATCATGATGTGGGTAAGCTCTGGGATAGGAGTAGGGCCCAAACTCACATCTGACATATCTTTTTCAACCTGGGGGAAGGGCAGACAAATTATTAGGACCGATTTTCACCTCTGTTGTATCCAGCTTGATACATTCCTAAAAATTGCCACCCCAATGATGGCTGTCACCCCAATGATGGCTGCCAGGTCCACTTTGGGCTCATCTCCATGAACAGCACATAAATTTAGAAAAGCAAAGCCTATAAAGAAACCAGCTGAAGTCCAAATCTGCACCTCCAACAGAGAAGAGGCACGATGCCACCTCCACCTTCCTTTTACCTTGACAATACCTCCTGTGTACTGAGCCACGGATCTGTCCACGTCCCTGGCCTGCCCGCTGCCCCACGCTGGCTCCACACCAAGCAGATACTTCTTTGCACACTCCACCAACTGCTCGTGCTCGATTCCCACCCCGGCCAGCACCATCCTGTCTGGCGTGTAGTAGTTGCGCAGGTAGGAATGCAGGACGCCTCGATCGATTTTCTCGGTGTTTTCCACTGGGCAGAACCTGTTCAGCCCGACCGTGTTCTCTCTGTAGGCTGCCTAAAAGGAAACAGCTCTGTTAAAGTAACAATTATTATTTTACCACCCTCCATCTAAAGCTGATTTAGAATGATGTGTGTTTGAGACACATCAGAGAGGACAGGGCTGAGCACTGATTCGCTAGTCTCAGCTTAACTCAACAACAGCTTGTCACCCGTGTCAGGAAAGGTAAGTTATAGATGGTTAAAATCTTTCACGTGTGTAGAATGCAGGATTTCAAAGTGGAGGGACAGTGAAATCCTCCTAATTGAGTAACAGAAAAATGCGTTCTCGGGATGGTCAAACCCTGAAGCTGAGAGGAGGGAACACAGCCCGTCCCACGCGGGGACTGTGCGCGAGGTGGACTTCTCAGCCTTTTACCGCGTGGATCATCTCTGTGAGGAGAGGCTCTGGGTCAGGTCTCATATTCAAATCTTCAAGCTCAAATCGTATTGCTGCTCGAGTCATCTCGATTTCTTCATCTGTCATAAGAAAGAACGGGAGAGATCGCAACCAGCACGCCAAGCACCCGGGCGCTGTGCTGAGCACAATCGAAATGAACAATTCCAAGATCTAAGAGCGAGAGATGCGCTGTGACCCCGAGACAGAGACACAGACCTGATAACCTGGGCTGCAGAGCAACATCAGCCAGCAAATTGACCACCGTGTCCAGGCCTTTGGCGTCAGCAGAAACCGCGTACATGATGGTGTCCCTGCAACGCAAGCAGACGGGTTCTGCGCTGAGAAGTCTCTTCTGTGACCCTTCAGTAAACGGGCATCAGGAAATCACAGGTAAAGCTGCTCGACTGTTACTCGTTAGATGCTTCCCCAAGGCAACAGAACTTGTACAACCCCTTCGGGTTCCCTTTGGTAGCTTCCTTGGCAGTCGCCACAAACGGGATTTCTGATGCTTAGAAGCACAAAGGAGCTTTTGCTGCCATGCACTGGAGAAAGCAGCTTGAACTATTCAGTGTTGCAACCACTCAGGTAAGGGAGCACAGAGAAGGAGCATCATACCTCGACGCCTGGCAGTCACAAATGCCCCCGTGCTTTTCCAAGGTGAGGAGAATTTCATCTTTGCTGCCAAACTGAGCTGTGGACTAAAAAAGAAGATAAGTGTTATTAATGAATAGAGCAATAATAATTTCTAATCCCTCAGCGTAGCCCAGAACAAGCACCTCTTACGTTAAGTCAAATGGTTTACTGAATACTTGGTAACCTGGGAGGTGAAAGCACAAGATTTTCAAAATAGCATTAGAGTCTGGGGTGGTTTGACCTGGGCTGGACAGCAGGTGCCCACCAAGCTGCTTTATCACCCCCCACCCCCTCCTCCTCAGCTCGACCAGGGGGAGAAAATAAGATGAAACTCAGGAGTTAAGACAAAGGCCGTTTAAATGGGAAGCAAAGCAAGGCTGTGTGCAGAAGCAAAAGAAAACAGATTTATTCTCTACTTCCCATCAGCAGGAGCTGCCTGGGCCCTTCTCGGGAAGGGGGGCTCCAAATGGGTGGTGGTTGCTCTAGGGACAAGCAGATCACCCAACCCCTTTTTCTAGCTTTTATTGTTAAGCTGATGTTGTACAGTCTGGACTATCCCTTTGGCCAGTCTGGGTCAGCTGTCCCAATCCTGTCGCCTCCCAAGAGCTTGTCCCCGCCATCCCAGGGCAGGGGAATGAATGGTGGACAGACAGCCCTGGTGAGCCCTGCCCAGCAGCCGCCCGGGAGCGTGAGCAGCAACCTTTCCAGCTCCCAGGGCAAAGCACAGCGCTGGGAGGGCTGCTGCAGGGAACAGCAGCCCCAGCTCAGTCGCACCCGATACACCCGGGAAGGGGGAAAGGCAGCACGGTCCCGGGGAACAGCTCCGTTCCCCCCCCGCTGGCCCCGGGCCCGGTACTCACGGAGAAGGCCAGCTTTTCCAAGAAGTGGGAGATGCCGCTCGGATATTTCGCTTCGTGTCTTGACCCCGAGTTGACCAGAACTAGCGGTGGAAAGAGAAGTCAGCGGTACTTTTACCGACCCCGCCCCGGTCCTTACACACCGGCCGGGCTCACCGGGGGAGATGAAGCGTCACCGGGCCGGGGCCGCAGCACTGCCCGGGGTGTGTGTGTCCCGCTGCCCCGCCGGTACTCACGGCCCACGGTGCAGAACTGCCCGAACTTGTTCTGGGAGGCGACGCGCAGCCCGTTGTCCAGCACCGTCACCCGCGTCTCGAACCGCTCCCGGCCCTCGGCCGCCGCGAACACCGCCTTGGGCACGCCGGGCAGCGGGCAGGTCAGCGACACGTTGGGGTAGGAGCCGCCGCCACTGTAGCTCCGTCCGGCAGCCAGCCCGCACCTGCGGGACACGGGGAACCGCCGTCAGCGCAGAGCGGGAGCCCCGGCAAAACCGCCTCCCGCGCCCCCGGTACTGGACGCTGCAGCCTCCCCGCTCCCGCCCGCCCTGTCCCTCACCGTCGGGCCGGGCCCCAGGCCCCCCGCCGCAGCCACGCCATGGCGGCCGCCATCTTGCCGTCACCCGGGAGCCTTGGTGCCGCCCAGGTGCGGGGTCACGTGGTGCAGCGTCAGGCTACGTAGCGCGGCCGCCGTGACCCCGGGAAAGGGGGCGGGACTTAGGGAGCGGAACAAGTCGCGATTGGGTGAAGCCGCGGCGGCCGCTCGCTAATAGGCCTGCGCTGAGGGGAGGCCCCGCCCCGCGTGGCTGCCGGCGGCGGGGCGGCCATGGCGGCGGGGGAGGGTGCGCTGCCGGCGGCGGGTCCGGCCGAGCCCAACCCCTTCTCCTTCCGCGAGTTCGTCCGCAGCAAGGCCCGCGGCGGCGAGGGGTCAGGCGGAGACTCGGCTCGAATTAGGCCCCACCGCGCCGAGGCGCCCGCCTCAGCCCCGCTGTTCTCTCCTCCGCTGGCGGCCGGGCCCAGCCCCAGGCTCGGCCCCAGTCCCCTCTTACTCCCGGATTTGGCGCCCCACGGAGAGGCAGAGGACGAGGAGGAAGAATGGAGCGAGAGCTACCAGCCCTTGGCCGTGGAGCGGGCCCATCTCGCCGCCGCGGGGTCCTCCTCGCCCTCCACCGGCTCCTTCTGTGAGGGGCTGGGGCTGGCAGGCGGCGGGGAGCTGAGCGCGGCCTCCCCCGGAGTCCTCCCGGTGCCGGGCTTTGAGCCCCTGCGGCAGCCCAGCTACGAGGAGGTGAGCACCCACCGCTCCGACCTCCCGGCAGCTTTCCCGGGACGGTCACACACGCTGCCTGCGGGCTCCGGCCTCTGCCAGAGCCGCTGTGCTGGGCTGTTGGCGAAGCGGGGTGGCAGAGAGCGCTGGCAGCTTCTAGAGCAGCTGAACAACTCTGCAGCACGGGCACATCCGGTTACTTGTCGGTCCCGTTGCTGCTTGTCCGTCCCGTTGCTTGTGGCATAGCCCAGGTGACTTCATCACACTCTTCCCCTTGAGGTTGTATTAATTTGGGGTTAATTATGTGACTTCATCACACTCTTCCCCGTGAAATCCTGTTAATTTGGGATTATTCGATTAATTGCATTAGCGCTCAGTGTTCGGTGCCACGTTTCTGTACCCCACGGGGTTAGTGAAGTTAAGTGGTTTTGAGAGGGAGAAAACTGGGTGTGAAAGTGAGCTCGAAGGTATAGACTGCACCAGCCTTCCCCGTGTGAGATCAGAGCTGAATATTTCTTCTGGTACTGGCCACAGGGTGTTCCTAGCATTGTGAAATCACACCCCGATTTCTAATGGGAGTTTTTATTTTTTAGCTAAAAGAAGAGAATGCCAGTTTGAGAAGCAAGATCAATAAGCTTCAGATTTTCTCTGAAACCCAAGCAGACAAGTGCGTAAGCCACAGTATGGGGGAAAATAACCACATAAGCAAGGAGTTGTCTTAGAAGAGGTGCTCACTGGAAACAGTCAACGTCTTTAAAGAAGAACAATGTAGTTGAAATCTTTGCTATTTGTTTTAAAAGCTTTAACAAACCTGGTTTTCTTACTGAAAAAGTCTTGGAAAGTAAGTAGCAAGCTGATGGCTGATGAGTGTGTTTGTGTGGTTTATGCTTCGTGCAGCTTAGGTGGTTAGTGGAAGTGAGGGTAGGGCTTGATGGGGTGCATTCCATAAAGCTTCAGACTAACAAAATAATTTATCTCTCTCCTTGGAAGCAAGAAAAGGATTTTTTTTTTTTTTTGCTGGTGAGCAACTTGATATTGAGACTTGAATTTCCTGAGGTTCAACAAGTCAGTGACTGATCTAGGGTGGCAGTTTAAGGTCCCATCTGAACCCACTCGCACTGAGGCAGACAGGACTTCCCTGGAGCCAGAATTACCCTTTGTGTCAGAATTACCCTTATTTAGATTGATTCTGGCCTTGTGCTGTGAGTTTTCTGTAGGGACTTTCTGCACTCAGCTGTATTGTTCCTGCTACTGGGTGGTGAACAAAGAAATCCCCTGAGCCACAGCCTAAAAGTTTAGCTCTGTGGAATGAGCTTCTTGATCCCTCCCTAGAATTTTGTTCCTCAAGTATTTAACGTTACGAGTGCTTACTATGCGTTGTCCCTTGTTTTTTAAGGATGAGGAAGCTTGAGAAAAAGCTTGAGGAAAACAAAATTAAAGAAGAAAAAGAAACGCGGGATCTGGAAGCAATGGTGCAGCACGTGGAACAAAATCTCCAGCTGATGACTGTAAGTGTCAGCGTTTGCCACAGCAGCAGGAGCTTGCGTGGAACGGTGGAGTTCAGTTTCTTTTCCTTCCTGTCCCAGGAGAGGGAGGGAATCTGAACAGATTCACTCACCCCTGTGAGGGCTGAACAGCCCCGAACGTGGGTTCAAACTTCTCCCTTGACTGCCTCCCAGTCTAGAATTCCTGTTGCTACCCAGAGTAAGGGAGACCTTCATATTAACACGGTTTCTGGGGTCATCAACAACTTCAGTTGCTTGTTCTTTGCAGCTGTATGAACTCAGAGCTGTTTTTCCAACTTGCTTATTTATACCCAGTACCTTTTGCTCTTGTCCACAAACAAAAAAATTAATGTCTGGAAGTGATGGATGGCACCTGAACGTATCAGAAAGGGGAAAAAAGGGAGGAGACGGACAAAGGGACGTGCCTGGGGTCACTATCCCTATCTCAGCAAGCCTCCAGAGCACGAAGCCACATAACACCAACCGTATCCCTTTGAGTCACACCCTGGCATCACGCATTCCCACATAGCTCAAACTGCCTACTGCCTGTAAATAATCTCTATTCCCTTTCAGAAACGGGCTGTTAAAGCAGAGAACAGTGCTACAAAACTGAGACAGGAAAACGCGCTCCTCCAGGTAGGTGGTGATGTTCTTCAAGCCTCGCTGGATGTTCCAGGGCTGTAGGTCTGGAAATGGAGCCTGTATAAAACATGCTGAAAAAACATTAACGAATGAGTTCTTTTAGTTGTAGAGTGTCTGCAGGAGCTGTGTGGTTACCTTCACATAAACCCTTTGTTTCCCTCCCAAGGCCCAGCTGAACAATTACAAGACAGAGAATGAGGCCCTGAGGTCGGGCCAGTCGGCGAGTCTGGCCACGATGAAACAAAACGCAGACCTGGCCTTACAGAACCTCCTCACGGTGATAACGAACTCCCGCTCCTCCATCAAGTGAGTTGTTCTGAGGTGACTCTTCTGACACTGCCCCAGACACTTCTCTCGACGCTGAGGTTACAGCTAAAAGTTCCCAGCGGGTTGTTTAGGATTGAAACTCTGCTTCTGTTACCGTTTGTGCCAGCTCAGCCAGTCTGTGTTCCTACTGCCCTGCTGTGCATTTTCCTTCAAGTTTAGGTAAAAAAAAATAACTAAAATGTGTAAATCTTAATTTAAGTCCCTTATACTTAGGCTCTAAGCCTCTTATCCTTCCTTTCTCCAAGACTCTTTAACACTTCACAAAGCAAAATCTTCATATAAAATGCTTCTTGAAAAGTCACCCCGTGTGGGTGAACACCCCAAAAATGCTGCCGGGCTCCTCCCTTCCCCTCTCCCCCAGTCTGACGCTGTCTCTCCCCTCTTCCAGGCAGCTGGTCTCGGGAGCAGAATCACTGCAGCTTGTTGCCGAGCTCCTTAAATCAATCGATAGGATTTCTGAAATGTCAGAGGGTGGACAGTGACTCGAAGCGAAACGGAGAACTTCGCTTTCGTGCGGAAACCGTGACTGTGAAAGTTAATTTCCAATCCTCAACCGCATCGCGAGGAGCGAAGCTGTTCACGCCGCTGCTGCAGAACCGGCTTCTCCAGCTCCACCTGCCGCGCAGCCCCGAATCGACACGAGTACGTCCCTTTTCCTGCTGACGGGGACCGCGGCCCCCGCTCCTCCCGGCTGCTGTGTAACGGGTTTTGCGGAGCTATTAAAGGCGGCGGAGGAGGAGGCGGCGCAGCCGGTGTCCGGTCGCGGAGAGGGCGGAGGGACCCGGGAGCGCCCTTTAGCCGGCCGCGTGCGCTGGCCACGCCCCACCCGCTCTCGTCGGCGCGCTCGATTGGCCGGGCGGCGTCACGTGCGGCGGGGCTCAGCTGACCGGGGAGTCCAGCGGCGATTGGGCGCAGCGGGAGAGGAGGCGGGGCCCGCGGCGAGGCGGGGCGGCCCAGGCCCGGGAGCCCGCGGCGACGCCATGTCCGGCTGGCCCGGCCCGGCCGCTGGGGCCGAGCCGTCCCCTGCGGCCCTCGACCTGAATGCGGAGCGGGAGAAGATCCGGCGGGAGATCGAGGAGCTGGAACGGAGCCTGGAGCCCGGCGGAGCCGGTATCGACGTGGCCGTGTCCGACTCCAGCCTCAGCTCCGGCTCGGGTACGGCGGGGCGCGGGCTCGCCCCTCTCCGGCCTCCCCTGGGGCTTGCGCTCCCGCTTTACTCCCCTACTCTGGCTCATGAGGCCGGTGTCGGTGCTGCAGTAGCCCCGGTGCTGGGAGCGGGCTTCGGAGGGCTCGAGGCCCAGCGTCCCCTCCTCGGGGCTGGCCTTCGCCAGCCTTCTTGCAGGACCAGCTTCTTACACCGCTCTTCCACGTTATTTTCGCGGTGAAGCCCCGGCGAGCCGGCGGGGAGGGTTGGCAGCCCCGCCACGCCTCCTGACGGAGGCCTCTAGACAGGGCGGGCGGTAACGGGTGCCTCGGGAAAGCCGGCGGCCCGGTGGGTGTTGGCAGGAGTCCCCTCGTCACCTTTTCCGCGCTGTCTGAAAGGACAACGCCAGCTCCTGTGTGAGCCGGGACTCCGTCCCGCAGCCAGCCTCTGCCTCCCGAAGTTAATTTTTCAAAGCAAGAGGGGGTGGTGACAGTTCAGGTGTCCCTAGCTGGGGTGGCTGTCACAGCTGCTTCACCCCCCTGGCATTTGGTCGTTTGAGTTTGAATATTGCTGAAGAGTGGGGGAGGGCTGCTCGATGCTTTCAAAGTTCATGGGTTGTGTTGGGTTGGAATGTTCACTTAGCTGCAGATTCCAGAGCCTGTAATTTGCCATGATGTGTCAGATAAGACAGTAGTTGTTAGGAGCTGCTCTTTTTTTCCTATTCTAGAACAAAAAAAGTGCCGATGTTGAGCGTAGCTAAATATCGTTTTTACTTGACAATATTGGCAGTATCCCAAACCTCCTGATGGTCACATCAGAGATACTGTGTGGTGCTGTATTCTGTATGTATGCTTCAATTGAAAAGTCTTTAGGTTTGAAGCTTTTTCTGAATCTTGCTTCAGTCAGCATGTTTGTGTTTTTGTTGTCTAACAGATGATGGTGAAGATGACGACTCAGATTCTCAGGCTGAAATGGTAACCACTTTCTCTTTAAGCACACCTTTCCATCTGTCCACTGAAATGAGCAGGAAGAAGGGGAATTTCACTCTAATCTGGCACCTCTTTTGGTTCTGTAGCTCAGGAAGGATTCCTAATAGACCTGAAGGTTTAGTTATTCCTGCCCAGGACTTTGTTATTCACGTGTCATGGAGAGAATTCTTCACGTGAAAATAAGAGTCAGGCATCAGAGGCCTGACTGCTCCAGTGCCCGCTGATCTGCGACTGGAAATGCACCAGCCTCTGGGGAGGTCACAGAGCAATTGCACACGAGAGAGGAACCATCAGCTTGTGATTCAGAAATCCTTTTTCTCTTCGTACCTGGCCAGTTCTGGGATTGAACACGAGGGGAATGTTACTCTAAGACCCCAGCGTAAAGGCTCCAGGCGTTGCTGGTTTGCAGTTTAGTTGCAGTTCTGCAGTTCATGTCACAAGACCAGGTGTTGGTGAGGTTTGGAGTCAGACTTTGGTTCAAATAGGCTGAACTGGTGAACAAGGTGGAGGGGAGCTGGCTGAGGCGGGCAACGCCACTTCTGGGAATGTTCAGGACAGCTGCCAGGGAGAGACAAGCTGTTGTGTGCCTCCAGTTCTTTTGAAAATCATTTAGTAAGATAATGGAAGAATTGAGTTACTGAGTTTTCTATTTTTTTTTTCCTTCCTCTAAAATGTTTCATTTGCTTCAAGGAAATGGAAAGAGAAAATGACAGCAGCGATGATGATACGGAAAGCAGCCTTCCACAGGATCCAGAAACCTGTCTGCAGATGAACCATGTGTACCAGGAAGTCATCCAGGAAAAGATTGAGGAAGTCGAGCTTCTCATTGCACAAAACAAAGAACAGCAGGTGGGCGAAACAGGAGTAAAATGTTTATTCCTCTGCTTTTCTGAGTTGCCATTTGCCATCTTTCCCTGCCCATCGAGCCCAGTAAAACTTTCCAGAGCATTCCTAATCCATCACAGGTACCAGTGGGACCAGCTGCAGCAGCCGTGGTCCCTTAGTCACATGCTGATGCAGTGCTGGCTTGTCTGGCCAGGAACGAGGTTCATTTTCTTCCTGGTGGTTCAAACCAGTGTCAGTTGACTGTCCCTTTGAATGGCTTATTTGACTGATGCTTCCACGCTCTCTTATCACTCAGAACACTCCCTCTGGGGTGCTCCTTTATACCCATGTATATATTTTAGCTTGTTGTAGCAAGTTGGTATCATCTGCAGTGTGCTGTATGAACTTAGGAAGTTCCAAATCCCATCTTTAACACATGCACTGATTTACAGTCTGGTGCTGCTAATCTGAGCCCTGCCTGGGGTGTTTGTGATGGCTCAGCCACTGCTCTGAAATGAGGAGTTTGAAAGAGACACTGATCCTGTTTAATTCTTGCGTTACAGAAGGAAATCATGTGTGAAGTTGGTGGTCCAAAAATAGTGAAGGCAGGAGATGGCAGAAATCTACCAGCAAATATATTTTTGGGTCATTTTATGAAGCCCTACTTCAAGGATAAAACAACAGGAATTGTAAGTAAACACAACCAGGTCACTTAGCGCTCTGTCTGTCAGCGATAGATCTAAATTGTAACTGTGTTAAACAATGTTATGTGGAACTGTGAGCATCACACCTGAGGTTCAAACGTTTTTTTTTCCTCACTTCTTGCTTACTGACCCTCTTTTGGCAGTGTTTGTTCAACCTGTGTCTGGCTGTGACGTCTGAAAGTGAGTTCTGAGGAGCTCTGTTCCAGCTGCGGGGCGCTTGAATTGTTCTTGGTTTTGACTTGGATTATTTGTCTTCATGATCCAATCCCGTGCTGTTGTTTAAATCTGATTGTCTTTGAAACTGAGTTTTCTGAGGCAAATGTCACTACTTTTTTTCATATGTTCTTAAAGAGTCTGTAGCCAAAGGAGATCTTGACTCTGTTGTAGCTAAGATGGCATCTGTCACTGTACAGATATTAATACAATATTCAAGCAATGACTGCTAATTTTTCCATTAATTTCTACTCCAGTTGGTCATGCATCTGAAATAGGTACAAACCTGTGTAATTTGTGTCCCCATGTTCAAAATGCTCTGTCAGCTGATGTGAGCAGGACTGGCTCTGAGCTGGGAATGTGCCGTGTAACTACAGGCAGACTTGCTTGAAGTAACTCCTTGTTACTCATTTTCTTACATCTTCTGATGTAGCTGTGAGCTTGTGCTAATAAAAGTAACTTGTCGGTTTGAAGTGACAGCTTGCACAAGTTTGAGTTACCAGTCATTTTTAGTAGCAATTCATGCTAGAGTTTTAAGAAGAAAGGGGCTATTTTTCCATGTATCTGACTCTTTCCCTGTATCTAACTCTTCTAATCTTCCTTAGGGCCCTCCTTCCAATGAAGATGCCAAGGAAAAGGCAGCTCAGGGCATAAAATCTTTTGAACAATTGCTTTCAACAAAATGTAGGTAACTTTATGTGCTGTTCAGTGTTCTACAAGAGCTATAACAGATGTATATATTCATACTGTTAGTTCCCCTCCTGCCATTTGCAGTTAACTATCAACACTTCTAATATTTCATACTTGGCTCCACAAAAAAAGTAGTTAAAAGTAGATGGATGCTCTGTAAATTGCTTCATGGAGTGATTAGTGACTTGCTTCTTTCATTTGATGCATCAGCTCCCACGAGCACTCCAAAACCAAACGAGATGTGCAGGGGTAGTCCTCAGATGAGAGGAGTTCCAAGGGACACTTCCAGCTCTAGGTGGTTACAAACACCCGGGTGATGATATTTATTGAGATCTCTTCAGAACTAAAACTGAGCAAGAGGATGTGACTTGCCCAAGTCAGACGTGGCGTTAGTTGTTTTGGAGGAGAATGGAATCAGTGTACCTCGCTGCTGGTAGCTGTTTTACCCAACAGAGGGGTGTAGCTAATGAAGGTGAACAGTTACTGAAGACCTGGGGGACACTTTCACCCCGCTCTCAAAAGCGGAGGATCTTTTTTTCTTGGCAGTGCTTTTGCACTCGTGTCTGAGTGCTCAGTGACCCTGTTTTCTCTAGGGAAGAGCAGAGAGAAGACGTTACTGCAGAAGTCAGTAGTAAGTGACCGCCTGCAGCGCCTGCTTCAGCCAAAGTTACTGAAGTAAGTACCATGCAAATATCTTCTGCTGAGAAGGTTCTATATGAAGGAAGGAGAGGGTGGATGTGGAGATTCCACCTTCCTTCAGCGAGTTCTTGTGTTATCTGCCATTTGGGGCAGTTACAAAACATAGCCAAGGTGCTGTGAGTGTCACTGCTGATTTACAGCCGTGGTCCTCCAGCCACCCTGTCCTGTGGGCACTGCTGCAGAGGATGGGTCTTGGAAGGCTCTTGGACAGCCGTGCTCTGACCATAAGCAGGAGGTTGCAGCTTTTGGGTTGAGTTGTAAATGCTTGATGGTTATTCTGTGGTTATCTGGAAGGTGGAGAGGTTTGGTTTTGGAGGTATTGTGGCATTTTCTGGACATCTGGTTTTTGTCCCATTGACACAGCAGTGTAACTTGCAATGGTCTACAGGGTTTCAAGCTGAAATTGTGATGTGTAGCAAGTCCTAATGGTGTGTTCAGTGCAAGATTTGTGTGCCTGTTGCTGGTACAGTCTTTCTTTGTTGCAGCAACCATTAATTTTCTCTGTAAATATCAAAAATGGTTAATCTGAGACCTGTTCTGGGTGAATGATTTGCATTGAAGGGGAAAAAACAGGACAATGACTGTGCCGTGTGGGAAAACAGAACAACAACGGGTTTTGTAGGGTGGAAATAAACTCAGAAGGAAAAAAATTATACTGATGGGGAGATAATCTTTGCCATACATCTTCTGATGCCAACAACCTCATTCCCATCTAGTCTTTTTACATAATGATGTCTTTGAACAGGATGAGTTATTGGAATCAGAAACTGGAGAAAGTCAAGACTGAAATGGAGAAACAGATCCTGGAAAAGCAGATCAAAGAAGTGGAGCAAGAAATAGAAGCAATTAAGTGAGAAATTTTCTTTTTATATTCTTGGTGAAAATGAGAGACTGTACTTGAAGTTTACCTCTTAAAATTCCCACCTTTCTTGAGCACTTCTAGATGTGATGTTTGGAAAAAAATCTTTGTCAACTTGCAAAAAAGTTAAGTGCTTTTTAAACACTGCAGAGCTCTCATCCCCACAGTTCTTTCCTAAGAATTATGTTTTTGGTCTTGATACACAAAAGTAGTATCTATACCCAATACAGAGATGCTGCTTCTTGATATAGCAACAAAGAGCCAGAGAGCTCTGAAATTTTTAATAGTTCTGAGCTTTGGCTCCTTAACAAGTCTAGAGCAATGGATTTTGGTATTGCATTAATCCTTTTTCCTGCCAAACCAACGTCATTTTGTAGGGAACTCTCTTTTTCAAGAAGAAAAGCTGTTTGGGCCAAAGTTACTATGGTAAAGAGCCTGATGCTTTTAGTTAGTAAGAGTTCAGTTCTTGTGGAAGTCGGTAACAGGTGGGAGGAATAAGATGAAGCAGAATCAGGAAGACAAAGTGACTGTTTCGTTAACCATTTGACATGGTTCTTTTTCTCTTTGTACCTTCTGCTTTAGCCGACTCCCAGAAAGTGACTTGTTAGGAAACAGATTTGATGAACACGACTGGGAAAAAATTTCAAACATCCACGTAAGTTGAGAGATCAGCTGGTTTATTACCTCAGATATCTCGGCCCCTTCTCTTGACAATTACCTGACCTGGTCTAGTTTGCATCCACTGTTCCCATCATTCGTTTCAAGTTGCCCATTACGTGATCTCAACTTGGCAAGCGCAGAAGTACTGAAAATTTGATGTTAGTGGTTAAATTTGATGATTTAATTCTGGGAAAAGTCTCAGCAATAAGACACACCTGGAATGCAAAATATATTCCTCGTCTCAGCGTTCCTGTCCGTCCGGGTGTTCAGTGCTGGTTACAAGGCAAACCAGATTTTTGCTGTTCCTTTTAGTTTGACGGACAACGCAGTTCGGATGAACTGAAGAAATTTTGGCAAAACTGGGAGCATCCAAGCATCAACAAAAAGGAATGGACTGAGGAGGAAATAGAGAGGCTGAAGAAGATAGCTGCCAAACACAGTTATCTGGACTGGCAGGCGATAGCCCAGGAGTTGGGGGTAAGGTCTTCTGAGGTCAGACAGGAGAAGTGACAAGTCAGCTAACTGTCACTTAACTTGTGCCTCATGTCAATTTTCAGTAAATGATGTTAATGTCAATTCATTGTTAATTAGTGCTTTTCTGAGAAGCGTTCAAGAACAGTACCAAAAAAGTTTGGTACTTTAGCCTTGTCATCTTGCTTTTTATCCTCATAAATACCTAGTTATCTGAGTAGCTCTGTTCTCATTATATTAAGACAAACAGGACACCTTTCCAGTGCCTGCAGAAGTACCAAGTCTATAACAAAGATTTGAAAAGGAAGGAGTGGACCAGAAATGAAGATCAGATGCTTTTAGAGCTTGTTCAAGAGATGAGAGTAGGAAGTCATATCCCATACAAGAAAAGTAAGTGACCTACAAGTGAAAATATCTTCCACTCGCCTGTAGTGGTTGGGGTTTCTCCTCCCAGGCTTGTGTCTGTTGGTGTTCCTGCACATTAAAGCCTTCTCCAATTCAAGGAATTAATGAAGTTTTATTTCCTATGAATGTTTTCATTTCCAGAATAGTCACAGTTTTGTTTTCACCTCTACCTTTCTAGCCTGTGATCTAGACAGGGCACAAGGGTGCTGTGGCTCCTCTGAAACTACAAATGTACCTGTTTCCAAAAACTTGTTTTGTGTTGAACCTGTCAGATATATATTGGAGCTGAAAGCTTTCCTAGTTCTCTGTTGGAAGATGGATTTCTGGGTCATCACGCATCTCATACTGGCAATGCCACTGTAAATAGTAATGTTTTGTGTGTGTGATGCTCTTTCAGTTCTTGTTGTGTATGTACCAGTGGTTTAAGTATTTAAGCTGAGGTTCTAAATGCTACTTACAGTGATCTGCTGTTGGAAAACATTGCAGTTACATTGTAAGTGAAGGTAGAAATACTGCTTGCAACAGATTTTAAAACACAGTCTTGCATTTCTAGTTGCTTATTACATGGAAGGAAGAGATTCCGCTCAGCTGATTTACCGATGGACAAAGAGTGTAGACCCCAGTTTGAAGAAGGGACCCTGGACACCTGAGGAGGATGCTGTAAGCCCCCTTCTCTGATTGCAGGGTGCTGAAAGAGGGAAGGTTAGACTGATGAGATGTTGTATGGCCATATACACCCGGGCTTTAACAGTGTCACAGAGGGGTGTAAAATGGATCAAGACGGGAGGTTAAAGGGCAAGAGGGCTTGGAGTGTCGATACGCTTCCGTTCAGAGATCTGTGACACAGTGGAAACACGTACAGATGCTTCTGTCTCAGGCCTATTAGGATTATTGCTGATGAGAATTTCAACTCTTGCTTTGTCCTGTTACCACAGATGCTGTTGGCTGCAGTTAAGAAGTACGGCGAGTGTGACTGGTATAAAATTCGGACAGAAGTGCCAGGGAGGAGCGACGCTCAGTGCAGAGATCGGTGCGTCCGCTGAACATAGCAACTGTGCTTCCAGGTTTATTCCACAGAGCCAACGTGCAACTGATTTTAGAGATACGTTTGATTTGCTTAAACCAGGGTCACCTTTAAGACTGTTTTGTAAAAGGTGGTTGTGGTCTAAATACAGTCGCTGACGTTGTCTGCGCATAACCCTGCGTTTGTAGTTGCAGAAGTCTCACAGTTGAAAGTGAGGTTAACAGAGAGCGTGTTTGTTGTCTGTGACGTGCTGCTCCCTCGGTACAGTTGCCTCTGGGTTAGCAGAAGTTGGAAAGGATGTTTAAAATAAAGTGAAGGGGTCATTAAGAGTGCATGAAGTGAGGGGAGGTTGTCATCCAGGCATTGTCTGTGCATCTGTGAAAATGACCTAGTCAGGGACTTCCTGTGACAGAACACAACGAACGAGGTGCTGAGCAGCTCTCAGCCTTGGACTCCTCTTCAGGAGGCTCAGGGTACAGTATGGCCTCATTTCAGTGACCTGCTTTACAGCTCCTGCTTGTAACTCTTAATCACGTGGCCTGATATTTTTGAGAACAAAGAGGTTGTAGCTGCGGTGCACTAAGGGAGTAGGGATGGGACCCTTTACAAAAAGGAAAGACCTGATAAGGAGTGCTGGTTTTGTTCAGCCTCAGAGTACGTGGTGACGATCAGAACTGTGTGAGCAGAGTTGAATGTTCCTTACTTTAATGTTTTCACTTTGAAGGTACTTAAAAGCATTACACTGTGATGTCAAGAAAGGCAAGTGGAGCTTAGAGGAGGAGGAGCAGCTAATTGAACTGGTTCAAAAGCATGGCCTGGGTAAGTGTTTCTGTGGCTTAATCTTCAGAAACTTAGAGGAGTTAAATCGTATTAAGGAATTTGTCATTTGATTTTTCTCCTCTTATTTTAAGCCCTGTGGCTTACACTGGCAGGCTCTGCTCTGTCCCGAGTGTTACAACCTTCCTTCTACTGCACAGTCTGCTCCTGGAAACTCTGTTATTGAGGGACTGTGTAGTAAAGAGTTCTGTAGCTGTGTTAGCAAGGTGTCAGAGCTGTGACCCCGCAGAGTTCTCTTACTTTCTCTAAATAAAACTTCCCTTAACACGTAGAAGCTTTTCAGCATTCACTTTAAGCTTTCTTCTAAGCTCTACCTTTACTGCTGCAAGGGCATCTGTAGTTCTGCCAGGGTCTCCTGTATTGGTTCATTTTGCAGTAGTTTCTATCTTTTTACCTTTATACAGCAGTGCAGAGTCTGAAGAACACAAATGGGTATAAAGGTCTTGAGATCCATTCGTACAGTAACTCCCATCTCTTAGATGAGGAAGTGTGTAATGTGTGCGTCATGCTCTGCACACAACAGCCCTGTTGCTTGGTTTGTTGCATTAATAGATGTGCTCTGCATCCTTTTTAGGTCACTGGAGTAAAATAGCTTCTGAATTGCCTCATCGGACTGGCTCCCAATGTCTGAGCAAGTGGAAACTCATGATTGGGTCCAAGGTATTGTACCAAATCCTCCTATGTCACAGACCCATCTCTTTAATTAAGGTTCTCTAAACTAAAAGCAAAATCCTGTGAAACCAAGACAAAAATGGATTTTGATTTCACACAGCCAAGATTGTGTTATGGGTGTTTATGGTCTACTTTTTGTTGTGTTAAAGCAGCCTTTATTCTGAAGCTCTGAAGTTAGTTTGCTATATGTTTATATTCTTATATATTTTTATTATCCATAATTGCCTTTATTACACTGAAGTGCCTATAAGGGTGCAGTATACCTGGGTCTTTATGTATGTACCTCCTGAGTTACCAGTTTTGCTGCCAGGCACTCCAAAAATTCTGTCTGCTTAAGATCGTGTTTAAGGTACAGTTTTGTTTCCATTGCTGAAGCACCTGCCCAAGGGAAGAGTTCATAGAAACCTAAACGAGTTGGCATGTGGCAGCTGTACTTAGTTTGTCCTTCCATGTGCACTGGTCCTTAACACAAGCTCGTCTCTAGCTGTAGCTTTCTCTTTGCATACAAGAAAACTAAACCAATAAAAATCTGTGTCCAAAGGCAATTGTCAGTTGTACTGGATTTAGTTAATCTCAGCAGTAAGGGAGAACTGTCCATTTGGAAGCCACACCTCACTGACAGGATACTGCCCTGTGAAACTTCTTAACTTACTGGTTTGAGAGATTTGCAAGTCAAGGGCAAACGCTGGCTAAAATGTGTCTGTTCTTTTTTTGACTGAGAAGAAAAAATCTAGGCCACCAAAACGGCAGCACGTGGAAGAGAGTTCCAGCTCTTCGGAGAGTAGCAGTGAAGACATAGAACTGGACTTAGCAGACAGTTCAGAGGAGGAGACGACACACAAGGAGGAGTCTGCATTTCCCAGCATCGATTTGTGGATCCCAACACGGACAAGTACACAGGAGCCCATCAAAGGAAGATACCAAACTCCAGCCCTTTTCTCTCCCATGAGTGCTGATGCAAAGGCCAGTGGCAGTGAAGTTCCAAGTGCACCATGTGATGGAGACAAGGACAGAGCTGCTGATAACGCATCAGAGTTGAACACTCTCCTGAGGGGCATTGCACGTCCTCATTCAACGGATGTCATTGTGAAGAATCCAGCAGAAATAATGCACAAGGTGAGTCCCGGGATACTCTGTCTGCCCTTGGTGTGATTGGAGCTTAGATCAGAAGTGACTGGGAAGTGCAGTTGCTGCAGTAAAGAGAGTATGTGACGAGGAGATGGCAAAATCTTTTTCACACCTCTGTTGGCTGCCTTCTCGTTATGCCATTGGGTGGTGCTGTTGGAAACCGAGCTGTGGGATTAAACAGAAATTTCTAGCACTGCCTCCCCATGCATTACCTAGAAGATAGCTCTGTTCTTCCCTGTGCACAGTGTCACAGAAACAAAACTTATTTTTAGATTTTAATATAGCAGAGTTGCCTAGTGAATTGTGGTGCCCCTCTACCCCGGTGACTAGGGCGTAGAGTTTGGAAGAATTCAGTCACACATCTCTATCTGATTCCGAGCTGTGTTTTCACCTCAGATCAGGTACTGAAACAATACAAACCCTTCTAGCACGTTTCTGCAGGAAGATACTCATTGGCAAACTATTGAATGCTTAAATGGCTATTTTAAGTTCACGCCAGCAAATTGTTCTGTGTTAAGAATTGTATCTGTGCCCTTGACTGTGGGGCTAGTTGCACCAATGACAGGTCTGTTGTTTACAGAAGTGGTGTCTTCTGGAGGTTATGGTGTGTGAGGGTTGCAAATGCTTTAATTCTGATTACAGATACAGCATTATTTTATTAGCAGAGGTTTAGGGAAGAGTCAGTGGCATTTCCAAACCTCTTTTTGTACCTTCCCTTGTATTGTTTAGCCAAAAAAAAAAAAAAAAAAAAAGAAAAGAGAATCATTCCGTGAGTTCTGACCCTCAGTGTGCATTTTTTTAGACACTTCACACCAAGGCTTTTACAAAATAGACCTTTGGTTTTGTGGTGATGCACGGGGACTAAAAGGTAAGGGAAATGTCTGTACTTCAGGGCTGATTTTACTTAATAAGGTAATTTTAACAGCAGGAAAACAGTTGAAAGCTTTTGTACCTTCTTTGTATAGCCAATGCATGTAATTTTCTGTGAGATACTTTCCCCTTCATCTTTCCTTTTATGCTTTTTTTCTTTTTTTTTTTAAGGCTTCCAGGTGTGGAAAGCAAGTCCTGCGGGTTACCCTGGAGGATGTGAGAAGAGTATTAAGACACAACACGTGCTTCCAGAGGAAACTTGTAAGTGCATCTTCTCTGCTCTTGTGACATGAGCACTGCCAGGCTGTATTTAGTAGGAAATGTTTTCTGATAGAATCTTATATCTTTTTGCACTGTAAATCGAAGAGGAAAAGCTCATTTTTATTTATTTTTTTTTTCATAACTGCCCTGTGAATAGTTTGTCCTGGGACTAAGTATGGTAGAACTTTCCTCACTGAGGCTCTAATTATGTATTTGTTACCACAGCAATCAAAGATACTGAAACCTGCTAGCATTTTAGCAAAAGTGTCTGGAGTTAGTACATCTGTTGGCCAGAAGCTTCAGGGGCTGCCGAGCACGACAGAGAAAGCTTATCGCCAAGAGAGAGAGCGGCTGAGGAGAATAAACCTTGACAGAAAGCTTCTGATGGCAGTGACACCCTGGGTGGGCAACGTGCTGCTGCCGTGCACCTTGCAAACTGGGAAGATGGCCTTTCATCAGACTAAAGGTAGTGGTGACACATCAGGGATAGGACTCTCCTTTTTCTCCCTGCTTTCTGACATCTCATGAGTGAAGGCCCAGCTGATGTTTTTGTTGTTTGTTTGTTTGTTTTTCTTGGACTTTTTTCTAGCCGATTCTATTCAAGAGAAGATTAAGTCGGTCAGTCTCATGAGCACTCCCCTCTTCACGCTTTTCATCCAGGTACATTTTGCTGCTTTAATAGCATTCATTATCCACTTTCAAGCTGAAACAAGGTAGGTTTAGACTGGACACTAGGAAAAAATTCTTCCTGGAAAGAGTGGTGGGAGATTGGAACAGGCTGCCCAGGGAGGGGGTTGAGTCGCCATCCCTGGATGTGTTTAAGAATCGCTTGGATGTAGCGTTGGGGGATATGGTCTAGGGGTGAACTTGTAGAGTAGGGTGAATGGTTGGACACGATGATCCCATGGGTGTTTTCCAACCTAGATGATTCTGTGTGTGATTCTGTGAAACAGTGATAAACCATTTATTTA
Organism: Megaceryle maxima; assembly: GCA_024605025.1. Taxonomy (NCBI): domain Eukaryota; kingdom Metazoa; phylum Chordata; class Aves; order Coraciiformes; family Cerylidae; genus Megaceryle; species Megaceryle maxima. Next base: position 21,017 of record JANHGN010013238.1, read on the forward strand.
ACCATCAAATACAGAGATAAAGATTATCTTTGTTTCTGAAATCATCTAATTACTGGATTAATTCTACTTTGTGGCTTGCATATGAAGTTTTCTTTAATAAATTCTGCATCCAGAAGTCTAATACAGTCAGTGCTTTTTCTGTAGCTGTAAAAATATCCTCAGAATCTTGCAAGTGAAACCTCTCCCATCCATCTTCTATTGTCACTGGCTCTACCAGAACATTTTTGTTCTCAGTCAAATTCTAATGAAGTTCTCACCTTGCAGCTCTTTCAGATTGATACCAAAGGCTGCATGAAGATTATTCGTGAGAGAAGGCTCAGGCAGCCAGAGCTTCTTCGGGCCGATGCACGAAGGCCTTTGCAGGTATTGTGCATGGTCTGCTTCTAAGCTTTTTCCAGCTGAAGTCTTGACTAAAGTAGAGATTGATTTATTTTCTGATGGTGTGGCCAGTGGTGCTGTTTGTGCGTTGTGTTACCAGTTCGGTTTGGTTCGGAAGCACAAACGCCGGCCGTGTGGCCTCTTGTAGAGGCTATTGGCAGATGTGGGTTTGACTCACATCTGTGCTGTTTTAATGATCTTTAGGTATCTCAGAAATATAATTTAATATAATTTTTTTGGCAGGCTTCCCAAAATATGGAGACTTCTTCAGGTACCTACCAGAACATTTATTTTTATGATGTGCAAGAACTTTCACTTAATTCATCACCATTACATTAATGACCCATTTAACCGAAGGAGAACTTCTGGAACAAAACTACAATGCCATGCTCGCTTTTGTTAGCTCTTGGATCTTTAAGTTATTGGCTAAATATGTTACTCTTTGGTAAGGATGGGGGGAAAAAAAATTACCAAAGGGTTTGGGGACCAGTGGCACTGGGCCACCAGTTCTGTACGCTATTGCTGTTACGCAGCCCTCCAGCAAGGTGCTGGCTGTAGGGACCTTGCTGGTACTGACCAAAACCCCAGTTCACTGTTGTCATCCTGGCTGGTGCGAGGTGCCGGTGTCATGCTGACCAGTACAGTTCCTGGTGTGCGGTGCTAAGGTGCGTTCCCAGCCCACTGGTGGTTTCTGGGGGAATGACATCATTCCTGAACCAGTGGTAAGCTTGCTGCCTCAGAGTCCTCTGGAGGATGTCAGGGTGGGACTTGATTAAATCAAGACTATAGCGTTGTAGGAACTCTCACAAACAGGAGGTTTGCTACTCCCTGTATAGGGTTCTGGGTGCTTAATAGCTGAGGAATGGCTTTTGAAAAGCCAATTTTAGATTTTTATTTTCTTTTTATTTTATTTCCTCTCCTCCATAGGCAGTTCATCACAGAGGAACTCCTCCCAGCGGGGCATACCACGGAGTGCTGTCAGGAGACCTGTTGCCTTAAAAGCGAGGCAGGCTTCGACTGCTGCCTTAGAGAGCAGCGCTGCTGCCACGCAGGGAGCTCTCCCAGCCCAAGCACAACGGCAGAAGCCGAAAACAGTCTCAGAGTTACTGAGAGAGAAGCGGCTGAGAGAATCCCGGGCTAAGAAAGCCCTGCAGAGGACGGTGTTTATTGCTCCACAGATGCTGGTTTCGGGGCCTCTGATAATCCAGCACCCACCACAGCAAATCATTCCTCCTGCACAAGTGGGGAGCCAACCTGCAGCAGTTGGTTGTACCAATAGCCAAGTGCAGTGTGTGCCAGCTCCGCTGCCAGCGTTTACTTCTGTTGCAGGTCCAACTTCTACCACTCTTGTGCTTGAAAGCCATTCCTCATCAGTGCCAGAAACTGGGGAAAGTCCTGCTTCCTCACAAGGGGCACAACTGCAGTCCAGTAAGGAAGTAAAAGAACAAGCTTTGGAAAGTAGCCTTCAAGGAGGGGCATTTCCAGCCGTGAATCCAGCTGTGGTAGAGAAGGCTCCAAATCCAGGAGGATGCAATGGCCAGGTCATAGCTGGTAGCTCAGCTTCAGTAGTGTTGCAGAAACAAGCTTTTGTGCCACATCAGATTACTGTGGTGCCTCTTGGCGTTGAGTCTGGCACCAATAAATTATCTTTTTCCACACCAGTTACCTGCGAGCTGAATAGTAACGGGCCACAGCAGCAGCCAGTCAGTCTGTTGTCTGCTCTTGTCACTCCCCAAACCGGTTCACAGTTGCTTCCCAGCAGCATCCTGCCTTTCACCTGGGTTGTAACTCCACAGGCTTTGCTCCCCAGCGCTGTACAGACTGTGGTGGGTGTTCCTCAAGGCCTGCCAGCTGCTGCTGTGAGCAGTCCGTGCCAGACAACGGTGACATCCAGTGGCAGTGTTTCTAGCTTGGGAGTGCCTCTTGTAGCAGCTGGAGCAAATATGCCTCAGCCCAGCAGTGCAGAGACACAAGCACCAAGTGCCCAGGCAGCAGTAGCAGTTCCTTCCGGAAAGACAGCCAGCCATTCCACAGTTCTCCTACCTGTGACCTCAGCCAGTCCTGGATGCACCACATCCAGTGCTTCTGCAGCTCCTGCATGTTCAGATGGCTTCTCCAAGGCTTCTGACTCTGATGCAGCTCAGGCCGCTCCTCTGCCCGATGCACCAACCCCGCGTGAAGTGCTGCCACCCCAACCACAGCTGCCTGTTGGCACTCGCAGGGCTGATTCCCAGTGCGCGACGAGTCTCAGTAGCTTGGGAAAGAGCCATGACTCCAGTACAGCAAACGGATCATCTTCCAACCCAAGCATCATCGTGAAAGGGATTGTGCTCCAGCCAGGAGATCCAGTTCCCCATAACAGTGTCCCAGGGAACTCCAATTGTTTTGCTGCACAACCCTTGAAGAACAGACCCATTGCCTCCAAACCTGTGACTGCACCGCCTGCTGACAGTCCAGCCCAGCCAACCACCTCCAGTGCAGAAAAGAACCTGCTTGACTTCAGCCTGATTTCCCTGGAGGATGAGGGGCTAGTGAAGGAGTGGCTGAATGGGAAACAAGGCGTCCAGGTGCCCTCACTGCAAACCAGGTTGCCTTATTTTCCACCTTTTCTGTGCAACTTAAAAACCCTTTCGAAGCTACTCCTGCAGAAAGCAGCTCTGGAGGAGCAAGCGGCATGTCTTCTGCCTTCTGATGCCAGTCAGGGTGAGGGTACTGGGGTTGATTTGCATGCTATTGGAGAGCTGGTGCAGCAGAAACTCGGCGATAACCCTGCTTACCTCCTACTGAAAGCCAGATTTCTAGCAGCCTTCACACTTCCAGCTGTACTAGCATCTCTGCCTCCTCCAAAAGTGACAACAACTCTGTCAGCCAGCAGGAAGCACTATGAAGAGAGTGACGAAGAGGAGTGGCAGAGTGAGAAGGAAGCGTCTGAGGAAGAGAGTGGTGGGAATGAATTCACATGCGGACGGTTGGATGGGACAGTTGGTGATGAGCCTGGAGATCTAGATGCTGATTTACTAAATCAGGTAAGACAAGTGCCAGGGACTCAAAGCAGAAAGTTACTGCTAGCTAATATTGCACTGGAATCCAGGAGAACTCCCTGCTGTTCTTAAGCATGGCAGGAATTTGGCCCTTTTAAACAGTCACATTTTTTTTCAGCTGATAAAAGGAAGAGGTTTTTAGCTCAGCTAGGATTCCTTAGTCCTCACAAGGGTAAAAGTCTGTGGTTTATATAGCACATTAAACTTGACATGATAGCTCCCAGAAGTGAGTATCCAAGCTCCCTTTCTCCTACAGTTCATAATCTGCTCTGGTGACTCTTGCATTTGTGGAATCAGGCCCTTGTCCTTCATTGTACGTGCCCTTAAAATCCCAGTAACACTGGGGGAATTGTGTTATGTTTGCTTCTTACTGCCATTTGAGGTCTTCATCTCAAACTGTTTTATATGACCAGAGATTATTAGGTTATATTGATTGATTTTTAGGTTGATGTTATGGTTGATATCACTCTTGATTTTTTATTTTTTTTTTTAAGCTAAACCCACTACTGCCCAGCAGTGAAATGCCAGCAAGGAGTCTGTTTCACAGACTTGCATTTCAGTTCATTGTGGCTCCAAATTAAACAAAGAAAACAGTAGTGAAGATGAATAAAGGAGGCAAATGGCTGTTTCTGCAGAAAGAGCAAAGCTGCCTAAAAAGAAGAGCTTTCCCATAGTAAAAGCCAGCAGTTATCTTTCAGTTCTGGCTCTGATTTCTGGGTCTGGGCCAAGGTCAGTGTAGCTTGGACTGTGAGCTGTTGGTCCAAAACTCACCAGCAATTCTTCGCTGCCAACCTCTGTCCTGTGTCATCTTCCACTGGGCTCCCTCCCACGCCTTTTGTTAGCACCAGATTGTTCTCCTGGTGCTTTGACAGTGATAAGTTTGTGTTAGGGGTGTGTTTTATGAGGAATCAAAAGTTCGTGTTGACCTGTGTTGTCTGGGGCACTGCCTGGCTCCAGCAGCAAAAGCTAAAGCATTGTTTCTGGCCAGCGCACAACCGCTGACAAATGGTTGTGCCCAGACAGAAACTACAGCAGGAATTGCTCTGGTTTGGTACCAGAAAGCAGAGAGAAGTGCCAGTGTTGGCTGAAGGTTTTGCTCTGAAAACTTTGGGCTGTTTTGTGCTTGCTGTGACATTGGTAATAGAACGTTGTTGTTCTGTGCTTAATTTTGAAGGTAAATGGAAGATTGTTTTGGAAAACTTGCTGAGCTTCCATCTTCTGATGATTGAGAGGGTTCTTCTGCAGTTATGCTGGGTCTGGTGGAGTTGAGAATCTCTTCTGCTTCCGTTGCAGGGCATGGGAGCTGCAGAGAATGCTGGCCCATCTGTCCTGGACTCCTGCAGTGATGTGGCTGATGCCAGTGCTCCTCAAATCAGGAGAAGTGCCCGCTTCAGGAAGAGGAGGAGGATGTGAGAAGGAAACGTGTTAGTAGCTACTCAGTGCATCTTGTAATTCTTGCCTGAGAAGAGAACGTGAAACCCATTTGTCTGTGGTACAGCTTAGACAATGAGTCATGACCCCAGGAAAGGACCGAAATGACCTTGACTTTTGTTCCCTTAGGACAGAGTTCTGCAATCATCCATTACTCACAGATTAAGGCTAATACTTTGACATTCAGGGGAGGGCAAGTTGATGTCTGTGTGATAAAATTATATACAAAAGTCATGAAGTTCAAACATTTGGCAGCCTTTTAGTCCATGCTGCTGCCTGCTGATATTATCCCTGGCTGGTAGCACTCTACCAGCTTGGCTGCTACAAGGGACTAGTAAAGAGTGGTAACTGGTGGGATGGGAAAGCTTGGGCAGCTACTGCTGAAGGGAGGGTTTGTGTGTGTGAGTGCTGAATGCTGGCAGCAGAACCTGGAGTGAGTCCTTGCTGCAGGCTCCAGCAGGCTGGTGGTGAGATGTCCATGCCTGGGGTTGTCGGGCAATGCTCTGGATCCTGGGCAGGCAGCAGCAGCTCCTTGTGTGGTTTGCCCTGCTCTAGCCTGGCTCAAGTCTTGAAGTATTAAAAGCTGGTGGGAAGCTGAGGCTTAAGACCAGTGGGCACTTCGCTAGAGTTTGTCTTTAACACTTTATCTTTGAAAAACTTGATGGGTTGTTTTTTCCCCTTATATGGCTTCATTTCACTACATGTATAACAGGACAGCTTCTGTAGGGTACAGGTGTGTCATGTCTTAATACCTGTCGAGACTTCGGTGAAACAGACTGGAGGAACATGAACAGCCTTTGATTCCCATGGCTGTCAGATGAGACTGGTTGGGTGTTTTCTTTAAAATGGGCTTTAGAAACTCCAGAAGGGCAGCTTCCCTTTAAAAATGCTGTGGCTAATGGGAGTGGTTCATGCTTTTTTACAGGAGCTTCACTGAGGGCAGCCATCCTACACGGCAGTAGGAGACACTCTTTGCACTATTCACTTTCAACACTTCCAACAAACTGACCAGATGGACCTGGAGAAGAGAGGAAAATGGGTGGACTGGTTTTCCCATCACCTGACAAGTGTCTGCCTCTTTAGACAAGTTGTAAATAATGAAACAAAACAGCTGGATGGAAATCCAGGCACGGACTAATTCTGTTCTCTCTCAAACAAGCACCTGCCATAGATGCCATGGGGAAAGATTCCTGGAGATCTGGGGAAAGCAGCAATGATGGTTATTTATTTCTTTCTTATTTTTGTGTGTCAGCCCCTATTTATGTGAATGTTTATCCACGTTCAGAATATGTTGTTCATCGAGTGGTTTTTTTAGTGCTGTGACAGTGGTTTTACTTGATAGCTACTGACCGAGTACTGCTGAGTAAGCAGCGGATTAATTTTGTATCAAAATGAGTCTTGAGTATTTGTTGAAATACAGATGTTTTATTTTTCTCACTTAAAAATTACTCATGTATTCTGTGTGGGTTTTCTTTTTTTCCTGGTAGAGCTTTCAATAATGGGTGTATAAGCGCGATTGCTAATGAGAAAGATGAACTTTGCAAGCTGCATGAAAACCAGGGAGAGCGAGGGAAATGAATATGCATGTGGCTGAAACTGCAGGACTGACCGAGGCTTGGCTGCTTTCTTCTTTCTTCCACAGCCTGCCACGTACAGATATTAGCAAATCCCTTAATGAAAACACATTTTTTCATTGATAAACCAGCAGTTTCTGTCTTTCAGAGAGGTGCAAGGCCAGCTGAGTCAAAGCTGATCAGATCTAGTGGGAAAGCACTGCAGAAGGCTTCATCCCACTGCATTGGCTGAGCTTCCTGGGAGGGCAGTGGTGAGTTCAGGGAGGTGCAGCTCTTCTCCAAGCTCCCTTCTGGCAGAGCAGTGTCAGGGGGACAGCAGCCCTGATGTCACTGTACGTGAGTGTCGAGACGTTATGGAGCAGAAGGAATGATTTTGAAATGCCTTTCTTCTTGCAGTGTTCTCTATTGTCAGTAAGTCGTTTTTTCTGGTATAGATAATTTTTTTCCAGTATAAATAACATTTTTCCAAGAAATTAATCTGTGGCAGAAGCTCTGCCATACGTTCTGTCTGCTCTTCACCAGAGGGTTGTTACCGTGAGGCACTGGTAGTAAATGTGACCTGTCCTCTGAAGGGATAGTTGTCCTTTGTGAGTGCTGCTCAAGAGATGCCTGTGTAATCGTACTGGATAAACAGTGCCTAACTGTAAGAAGCAGCTGTCTTTGTTCTTTTTCAAGACTGAACTGATCTGATACTATAGAACAAAAACTCCAGGTTGGTCAATGAGTAGACATTCTAATTACCTTCAGCAAGGGCAGAGCTGATAGAGGTAGTGTGTCTTTTTTTAGTGGAAAGCTAATTTAATGCCTAACAAAGCATGGGCTTAAAGAATCTCTGAGCATCTCTGCCCCACTCCTAATGATAACATGGAGAAACTCTCCAGAAACTTAGAAAGCAGAACAAAGAGGAGAGTGGGAAGCTAATGGGAAAAATGTGTCATGCTGCCATGGTATCGGAGCGTGTACGTTCTCGAGACTTTTTTAAGTCTGTTTTAAGACTGTTAGTGAGTTCTTGTTGCAGTTACAGTTCTAGGACTGCGGGAAGGCGGGGAGGCAGTCAAAGGTATGATGTTGGTGCTTAATATCATCACAGCACTGCTTGCTGTGCTGCTCTGTTAATTACCGTTAGAGCCGCAGCCTGTAATTTGGGAATTGTGCGTTATGTTCCTTGCTTTGCCAAGATTGGTCTCCCTTTCCCTCAAAATACTGAGTTGTCATAATTACTCTTGAAGCTTAAGGACATCCAAAATTAGAGGCATCATTATAGAAATCATCCTTTTCAGCTGAACTCTAAACCAAGAGACAGTTCTTGGTGCCACCTGCTTTCCTCTATAAAGATGTTACATTAGCAGCTAAAAGGTCATCAGAAGAGCCTCTTCTAACTCACTTGTTTTGTCCCCGAAATCAGCTGGACAGACCTGTGCCTGTGACCTTCACTCTTTTTTGTTTCTCACCACTGCATGCAGAAACTTTCTGGACCCTTGCTGGTACACCAGTGGTACAGATTGGAAACCAAAGCCAGAATGAGTCTAAAATGATTGCATTGCTGCCTCGCAATGCGCCTGGCACTTCTTTCCTCCCCCACCACCCATTCTGGCTTCCCTTTTTCTTTTGGGTTTTTTTTTGGGTGGGTTTTTTTTTTGGGGGGGGAGGGTTTACTTCCCTTTCCTGTCTCTGAGCACAGCTGAGTAGTTTCCCTTTTTCTCAAACCAGTTTTGCTCCTGGAAGGATCTTTGCTCTAGCCAGAATATAAAGGGAGGCAGCATCCAAGACAGATTTTCTCAGAGATGGGAGAGCACTCCTAGACCAGGAGAGGAAACGAGGAGGCTTTGGACTGCACAGGCTCAGGTTGGTCCATGTACTGCAGAATAGTTCCTATTAGCAGGGAAAAATGTCTATTTTCCAGCTCTGAGGTAAGGATGTGGTGTTTATCCACAGGGGAATACATTTCTTGTTATCTGCTGGGGCCGGTTGGATGTCAGGCAGAGCAGACTATTTTCTCTGCAAGAAGTAATGACTAGTTCCATGTCAGTCCAGCTCTGTGAAGTTAACTGCCATGTAAGGTGTAACAAGTACGTGCTGAAGATATTTTGAGCCCTTCTCTGTGCTGGAGCAGAAAACCAATGAAGGTTTGAGATGACCCTGAAGAGAGCTGCAGTAAGATGCATGTGAAATCCCAGCCCTTGTATAGCTGTTGATGGTCAGAACTCTGTTCCCACCCTCCCGGCCCCCAGAGTAGGTGACTGAAAACGTCAATACTAGGGCTTATAGCAGCTCCCTGAGCCCTTTCTTTGTGCCTGAGTGAAGTCCAGCCTGCAGAAAACCAGCTTTGGTATGGTGGCAGCTGCCTGCAGTTAAGGCTGTTGCCACTTGGGGGGTCTCTCAGAGCCTGTTGTGGCTGTTAAGATTTGGCGACTGTGTGGCCAGACAGAATATGGGGATCTCTCCAAGGCTGGGAGGTGGAGGAGGAACAGTGTGAACTGTTATGCTACGGCTAATTAAGAGAGCTTTAAAGATGTTTCCACTTCTTCAGAGGACGCCTAGTTTCAAATTGGAAAGTTGTGGTTTGCCATCAGTTTATCCTGTGTTGCGTTCCACCCTTTTTGCATTGATCATGGAGGTTAAAGGTTTAATTCTACGCACAGCTGAGCATCTGGAGAACCCAAGGTGAAGTCAGTGAGATTTGATGGCAACTTCTTGAGGTACGCTGCTGGGAATCTAGAGTTGGATTTTCCTCTGTTCACGGGGCTCTCGATGACTTGCTTATTGCCACTGGACCTGTTGCTAAACAGTTTCACTTTCCTCTTGCAGTGAGATCTGGGAGATGTTCAGCCGGTTGGAGGGAGGTCATCGAGCTTTGGTGACTTCTGCATTCTCAGAATTTCACACTAGCTCTCCCTCACAGCCGTGCCAGCAGCACTGGTGCCAGCCTGGCAGCTGCTGAGATCTCTCTCTGGTACCACACTGTTCCTTCGGGTACGACTGCAGCGATTCCCTGGGCTCTGCGCGTGGTTTGTAAGACAGGACAGCTCTGCTCGCTAACGCTTCTCCCTCATCAACATGTTGGAAGACGACAGCGATGAGACGTGTTGGAATAACCTGGAGAACTTCCGGGTGAAGCTGATCTCTGTGATAGATCCTTCCCGTATTATACCCTATCTTCGCCAGTGCAAAGTCATCAGCCACGATGATGAGGAACAAGTTCTTAATGACCCCAGCCTGGTCATGCGCAAACGGAAGGCAGGTGGGTGAAGCGCAGTCTTCAGCTCTGTTGGTGTTCCTGTGGTCTGTCCGCTCTTGGGACCAGACTGGAGCAGAGTGCTGATGGACTGGGCCTGAAGGAACACAGGGAGAGGAGAAATGGAGATGGATCTCTCTTAGGAAACCCTGGGGCTGTTTAGCCTGGAGAAGAGGAGGCTGAGAGGGGAGCTGATCAATAGTTACAAGACCCACAGGGTTCAAGAGGATGGGTCCAGCACCAGGACAAGGGGCAGTGTGCCCAAACTGGAACCCAGGAGGTTCCATCTGACCAGGAGGAGAAACTTTTTTACTGTGAAGGTGCCAGAGCCCTTAGTCCAGGCTCTTCTAGGCTTGTCCCTGCTACCTCTCTAGTTATGTGCAGTGTTCTTACACTAGTGGCCTTTTTTTCCCATAATTTTCTCTTGTATTTGGAAATGGAGCCTCAAGCTGCAGAAAACTGTTGTGGTGCTTTGGTTTAACTTACCTTTCTGTCATTATCAGCAGGATAATGAAGCACTCTTCTGAGATCTGCTTTTTGCACCCACTGTAATAGGATCTGGGTACAAGGGGCAAGTTTTAACTGCTCCTTCATGGTTAAAATACTTTTGTATTGTTACTGGGCAGTTGGTTTAGGGTTGGGGGATTTGATCCCAGGGATTTTAATCTACGTGTGGAGAAAGCAGAACATTTTGTTATCTTAGAAATAGATAAAGAGATAAATAAATGAATGGAATATCCTGTTGCTATTATTTCAGGTGTTCTTCTGGACATTCTTCAGCGAACAGGACAGAAGGGATTTGAGGCGTTTCTGGAGAGTCTTGAGCTTTATTATCCACAACTCTATAAGAAAATAACTGGCAAGGAGCCCAGCCGGGTGTTCTCTATGATTATAGGTAATGTTTGTGTTGTGCAAACACAGCTCTTCGTGTCATGCTGCTGTGAAAATTAAGGGGGGGATTCACCTCTGCTTGGGCCTCTCCCCAGCTCTGATGAGCAGAGTCAGGAGAGTTCACTGGCTTGTTCCCTCTCTGCTTTGGAAGGATTCTGGCAAGAATGGCCCTGCCGGTGTCAGGTTCGACCTGGGAGGGTGGAGGAGGAAGGGGAAGGAACAGTTCTTCCTTCTGCCTGTTCTGTCAGTGCCCCTGCGGTGTAGCGAGGCACAGAGCAGGGAGGAAACAGCGGGGATCGTTTGATCACCTGTGTCTTCAGGGTTTGCACGCTTGTATGTGGCCTGTGAGCATCCTGAGCTGCACTGGTAGGTGGGTGGGAGCCCGTGTTCTGTGTGTGTCCGGGGAGCAGACAGGACAGCAGGGGCTGACACCTGCCCACCAAATAGACACCGCTGGGGAATCTGGCCTGAGCCAGATCCTGATGAACGAGATCATGAAGCTGCAGAGCACCGTGCAGGAGGAGCGGCAGAAGGCCCAGGAGCTCACCATGTGGCTGCACACCAAGGAGGACACTATCAAAGAGATGTGGGTGAGGGACAGCCTGCTCCGCAAGCACCAAGAGCGGGCGCAGAAGTTGAAGGAGGAGAGGGACAGCCTGAGCAAAGAGCTGCGGAAGTGCAAGGATGAGAACTACAACCTGGCAATGAGCTATGCCAAACAGAGTGAGGAGAAGAGCGCTGCCCTCATGAAGAACCGGGACCTGATGCTAGAGGTCAGTCTCCCTTTTCTAAAGCTTCTCCCTTCTTGCTTGATCTGTGGAAGGCTGTGCTGTGCACCAGACTTGTCTTTGCCCAGGATGGTCTGGACCAGATCTGGTGGCATGTTCTCAGTCCCTAGCTCAGCCCAGTAGGCCCATATGTTACAAGTTATGCTGTGAAGAATGAAGTCTTCCCCTCATTCAAGACTGGGCCCTCTCCCAAGAACAACATGTTATGTCCTGCACCCAAACAGGACTCTGGTCCCCAGAGAACTGAGCATGCTGAGTAAAAGCCGAGTAGAAAGCTGCCCCATGTCTGTCCAGGGAATGGAGCGAGAACTGCTTTTGCAGGCCAGAGTTTTCCTCTTGGTTACTGACGAGCTCTGAACCTTCCTGTAGATAGATCATTTGAAGCACAGCCTCATGAAAGCTGAGGATGACTGCAAACTGGAGCGTAAGCACACAATGAAACTGAAGCACGCCATAGAGCAGCGCCCAAGCCATGAGGTGATGTGGGAGATCCAGCAGGAGAAGGAGTTGCTCTTGGCCAAGAATCAGGCGCTGGAGAACACTCTCCAGGTTGGTGGGGGTGGTTGGATATAGACTCCTGAAGATTGTGTGGGTGAGCTGTGGCCTTGTCCCACGTCAGAGCTGTGTTAGGAAAGTTCACATGAAGTTAGATGGTTGCTATATTTCACTTTCTTTTGTCCAGCAGGTTGCCAGGGAACAGAATTTGGAGAAGAGCTTCTCCAGCGAGACTCTGGAAAATGACTGTAGCCAGATACTAGAAGAACACCGGGAACTGATGAACACCATTTACAACCTTCGCAAGGAGCTGCGGCGAGCCGAGGTGCTCCAAGACAAGGTACGTGATGCAGATCCCTGCTGAGGGTCATGTTGACCAACCTTCTCGTTGGCCTTGCCCTGGCTGCACAGTCTGGCTGAACTTTTCCATTTTATGGAGGTCTGGCCATAGCAATCTGGGGCACAGAGCAGTAGCGGTGGGAGTCTAGCTCAGGGTGCTTTTGGCCTTGTCTCGACAGCATGCAGAGGAAAAAGAGATGCTTGAGCTACAGTGCACATCTCTGCGGAAGGACTCCCAGATGTACAAAAGGCGGATTGAAGCTGTCCTGCAGCAGATGGAGGAGGTGGCTTCAGAAAGAGACCAGGTGATAAAACATTCCTCTTGGAGCTGCTGCTAATCCCTACCTCGCTGCCTGCCAGGAGCAGGCGCTGCGACTCTGAGTGTGCCATTGTGTGACACGCCACGACATGTTGTCCCTTCTGCCAGGCACTCCTGACCCGAGAACAGTTCTATACACAGTACTCCAAGAACCTGGTTGAGAGGGACGCGTACCGCAAGCGGATCCGGGAGCTGGGGGAACGGTGTGATGAAATGCAACTGCAGCTCTTCCAAAAGGAGAGCCAGTTACTGGCTACCGAAGCCAAGCTGAAAAGGTTGCAGCTGGAGCTCCCCACACCGGTATGTCTGCAGGGTTGTCATCTATCTGTGTGATGGGTTTGGGAAGCTGAGAATGGGGCCTGAGCATGGCTGCTCCAAGGTGTTTGCCCCTACCCGTTCAAATTGGGTCGCTCAGCTGCGTTGGGTGACCTTTTCCATGCAGATGCTGAGAAAAATGAAAGAGGTGATGGCTCCTGTTAGCTCACCCTGGTTCAGGCATGGCTGAGCCAGACAGATGCAGGCTGAGGCCTTTTGTGTTTGGAGACTGTCCAAAGAGGAGACCATCCTCAACCACCAAGGAGCCTCTTCAGAGATGGTGTATGAGCCATTTGGGTGAAATGGGGCAGGGCGTAAGGGTGCTAAAGTTGGTGGAATTAAATCAGATATGCAAAATGAGATACACAAGGGCTTTTAATTAATGTGCCATCTGGTGTACTTTCTCCAAGTGGTCAGACAGGAGTGTGGGAGGAAGTTCACACTTCTCTTTTCTGGAGCTTTCAGTCTCCTTATATAGTCCACTTACTACTACTTCCTTGCTATGAGGAGTGATTAATTTATACCGGTTTTCAGACCTCTGACCTGGACGATACCTCCTCCAGAGATTCCCAGGAGGTGAGTAGGGTGCCTTATTTACCTTTTACTTTTTTCTGGGGTGATTTCAGATGTCTTACCCTTCCCTAATCAACAGCAGCTTTCAATCCATGGCTCAGGCTCATTTCAGTGATGTCAAGAAGTCGAGAGGCAGCCAAAGAGACCAGTGACAGAATCTCCGTGTCCTGAGATTTCTAAGTGTAGGACACAGTCACGGTGTTAGTCAGCAAGAGTTGTTGAGTTTTAAACAAATCAGGGGAATTATTTTGAGTTCCTTTTAATTGTCTCTCTTGTGGGAGAACAGACAACAGTAAGTCTCACCACGAGGACATCTGTAGTAAAGTTTTCACTTAGCTCATGAGTGTGGAAGCAATTGTCATGTTGGCTGGGGAACAAATGTGTAAATGAGGCCAAAGGAACTGGATCTATTTGTGGAGTATAAATCCATGAACAGATCTGTAACTTCTGGCTCAGTCTCCTGTTTTGCTGACAGCCAGGTTCTGTTCTCACATGTCCCATTTCTTTTATTCCTCCACCTGTTCCTAGCTCCTGTGAGAGACAGAATGAGGGGCACTTCTCATGTTCTTGCTTTGTTTCTGCCCATAGCTGATTCTTCACGGTCACCTAGGTGAAGACACGCCACCGACTAAAAGTAAGGCTTGTTTTGGGAAAATGTAGAGTAGGATTTGTGAGTGTTTCAAAGGGACAGGAAAAACCATTCCTGGGTTTTATTTTTAGGTCTGACTGGGGATGTGGTTTGGCAGAGGTGTTTCTCAGTGGGGTTTGCTTGAGACTCTGAGTAAGACCTCCCAGAATAGGTACCCACAACTCGAGGTGTTCTGTCGTCCCACCAGCACCCTCATCTATAAAAGGGAGAACGTGTCCCCAGGTGCTGGGAACAGCAAATGCTCCTAAAGCTTTTATGAGAGAAAAAGCTCCACAGGCGGTGTTTTTACTACATGGTCTCTGAAAGGGTGGCTCAAAATAGCTGAACGACCTGGGAAAATTGCTATCATTAGACCATCCCAGAACCTTGAGTCGTGTTTTTTTTTGTTTGTTTTTTTGGTTGGGTTTGGGGTTTTTGTTTGTTTGGTTGGTTGGTTGGGTTTGGTTTTTTTTTTTTTTTTGAGGTTATCTGTCTACTGATATTTTTTCCAGAAAAAAAAAATGACCTGGTGCCTTTGAGAGAGAGTTCCTGGGTGCCTTTCTTCCCCCCACTCCTCTTAGGTTTGTGGCAGAGCTGAGAACAGAACAAACATCCTTCCACTTCAGCTGGACCACGTGGCTCTCTCCAGAGATTTTTTTTTCCCTCCCCTCTTCCCTTTTACATTGCAAGCTGTTTTCACAAAAGCAGAACCGTGTCGTCAGCGCTGTCACTGGTTCTGTTCCTGCGGCATCCCCAGTGGAAATGATTCAGCAGTGTGGAAAGGAATTAAAAGGCTCCTCTAAGAACTTGAAATTCTCTTTCAAAACATGCTGAAAAAAAGAAGGAAACTAACACAGCAGCAGAAGACATTTTCTGGTTTGCTCTCCTGGAAGATCTAAGTGATCTTTTAATTCATTAAGAGGGGCGATTTTTCACAAAAGCTAAACAACACTGAGCCAAAAAAGCCTTTTATTATTCGACCTCAATCCATTCAAAACCTGATCACTACGTTCGGAGTTGCACTAAAACGTGGTCAGATGTGAAGTGCCCTGAGAGGCACAACTTAGTTTTTGAGGAATGCGGACAAATTAGAGTTAAAATAACGACCAACAGGATTCCTCATGGTGACCTCTAACACGATTCTGTTGTATTATTATTATAAATATTACAATAACATACAATAATATATAATCATGAGGGCAGTGATGCTGCTAGAGCAGAGGTGCTGCTTTGCAAAGGTTCGTTCTGCTCCTGCACAAGCAGACACCAGAAAGCTGCTGCTTCTTTCTGGGGCTGGGGGGAATTCCATCCATCATCCTGAGCAAGGTTCAGGGCTTAAGGGAAAGGAGAAGTGACTCGTGTGTTGATCACAGGACCAAATCCTGAATGTTTTGAGGCTCGGTTTTAGTTCTGCTCTCGACTCCGGGTCGTGCCAGGCGGCTCTTGTGCTACAACTCTTGCCGTTTGACGAGCTGGCAGAGGGAGAAGTTACTTCTAAAGCCTAAAGCCAGGATTTCTCCTTCTCTTAGATTTCCCTGGAGGACAAAACCAGCAGTTTAGCACTCAAGAGACCAGGCTGCCTCCAAAGTCACCCAGTGTAAGAGAATCTTTGGGGGCTCTTTACTATGACTGGGGTTTGTTGTCTTCTGGTTAACGGTGGATTTACCAGGTTTGGGAAGCCTGTAAACACCTCCTGCTGTTCCAAAATCTGAGCACTCTGGGCAAAATTCAGAATGCTTCATGGTGGTTATTTCTCCAGTGGTGCCTAGAAATATCTTCTTACTACTTTTTGGCCTTTATTTCTGGGTATGGATGTTTTCCAGGTTAATACTGGTGTGAATTTTTTCTTCCATTTCAAGGAGTGTGGCTTAGCCAACGAGGAGCTGGCAGAAAAGGAGCGGAGGAGGATGAAGGATGGCTTTGAGCGTTACCGAAGGTCTGGACCTTAGTAAGCAGAACTGATTTAGACAGAGCTGTGTGACTTAACTGATTGGCTTGCTCTGTGTGTTTCCTTTTCTAACGTGGAGGATTCGTGGAGGGCCTAAATTCATTGCAGATCTTGTGCTTTTACCCAAACTGCTTGACACTCCTGTTTTAGTACCAGAAGTAGCCTGGAGAGCAGTGATTGTATTTGATCTGGCCAGTGCAGATGGTTCTGCAGTAGGGAGTGGAGAATGCTCCAAAGAATTGCTCGTTTAATAAATTTGATAGCTTTCTCCCATGTGAGTGAAATCTGCCTGACGGTCGCTGTCCATGTGAGACGCTGCTGCTGGTCAAAACCAAGCTCCCCAGGACTGTGAGGGGGGAGCAGATTTCCACCCTCAATCCTCTTGAAATGCTCTTGTTTGAAGGCCCCTTCTCCACCTGCCTTGTGCTGCTTGTTTTAAGACAACATCTTCTTAAAAAAAAAAAAAAAAAAAAAAAAAAAAAAATTTTTTAATTCTTTTTTGTCTTGTATTCAGAAAAAGAGCCATGCGAAGGGTACCGAAGAACTGTCACCCCCAGGCCGACTGGGAGAACACCACCGGCAGCGACAACACCGACACTGAAGGCTCCTGAGAGCTGACCTGGGAGGGAAGCACCTGTCGGGCTGGGGGGTGCTCAGGCCCCTCTCTTTCTCTCCCCAGGGACTCAGATTTTGAAACCATCTCACCAACCATTTCCTGAAAAGTTCCCATTTGTAACAGGACAGTATATTTAGCTCCGCTGTCCTCTCCTCCAGGCAGGGATGCAAGAGCTGTGAATTAAAATGGGATTACATATGAAGTAAACAGGACTAAATACGAAATAAACAAGATTATATATGAAATAAACAGGCCTTGAGAGTTGCCGGCCCAAAGCCTCGAGACCGCATCTGCAGCACTCGCTCTGTACCGTCCTTTAAGGACGGGTGCGGCCCTGCTGCGAGGCTCGGGGAGGCCAGGGGTCCGGACCAGCCTCGGTCCGGGCCGGCAGGGCTGCGGTCGCCGGTCCCCGGGGCCGCTGCTAGGTTCCCGGGAGGAGCCGGCGGCTGCCCTCAGCCGTCACGGCCGCTGCCCTCACCCAACATGGCCGTGGCCGCCTCAGCGCCCGCCCGCTCTGCGCGCCTGCGCCAGCGCCATGCAGCGGGCGGCGCGGGCTGTAGCCGGGGCCTTGCTCCGCGCCCCGCCGCTCTGGCGACTCCCGCGCCTCCCGCTGCCGCCGCCCCCGCCCCGCCGCCCGGCCTGCAGCGCCCCGGGGCACTATCACCTGGTGTACACCTGCAAGGTGGGCGGGGACGGGTCGGCGGCCGCGTTGGGCGAGGGCCGCGGCGGCGCCGGGCTGAGGGGAAACGGCTCTGCCCGGGTGCGAGGGGGGGTCCGCCGGCGGCTGGGGCGTGTCGGTGCAAATCTTCGCGGCGTCGTAGTAGTCGGAGGTGAGGGAGGGGGAAAGACGCCGTTTAATCAACTAAAGAAATGTTTTGATATTAAAAAAGTCGTGGGGGAGCCGTTACCGCGGCCATAAACCCACCCTATGTGCTCGCAGGTCTGCCAGGCCCGCTCGGCAAAGACCATTTCCAAGCTGGCCTATCATCGCGGGGTGGTGATCGTCAAGTGTCCCGGCTGCGGGAACCACCACGTCATCGCCGACAACCTGGGCTGGTTCTCGGACCTGGAGGGAAAGAGGTGAGGGAGCGGGCAGGAGGTAAACAAACGTGCAAGAGGTGAGCAAGTGGGCAGGAGATGAGCGTGCAGAGCGTGCAGCAGCGCCTGCCCTCAGCCTCCCCGCCAGCTGAAAGGGGATTTCTGTGACATGTTCCAAATGGGGGTCAGAGCAGACCAGAGATTTTGCCCTTGGGCAGTTGTTTCATCCAGTTTCTTAAAATGCACAAACTGAGCTTTCTAACCTCCCGCAATTTGACCGTTGCTAGCGAGCACCTGAATGAAGCGAGTGAAGGTGCAGCAGAGGCTGCGCGATGCCGGGGCACTGCTGGTGGTGCCAGCAGGTGAATTGCTGCGCATGAGGTTCTTCTGTTCTCCCTTAGGCTTTATCACATCGCTCCAAGGTTCCCCTGGACAAGCATTCTAAACACAGACACCCCCGTGCTGCTCAATTTCAGTGGTTTCTAACTCCCTGACATAGCTTTAAAAATTTCTGCTTGGCCATAATCACTAAATTATTGCCCCTGATGGATGAAAATAGTCCCAGAAGGTTTGGGTGGTTTCATCTGCTTCCCAAATGCTTGGTGAAGAGAGGTGGGGTGATGCCAGTGTGTGATTCTCTGCGTCGTGTTAATCCAGAGAGCACAAGCGTGCTCTTGGCTCTGGCCTTTGCTGTGGTGTCACTGTTGGTTTTCGAATCGCTGTTAAGGAATATCGAGGAAATCCTGGCAGCCAAAGGGGAGAAGGTGAGACGTGTGGCTGGGGAGGAAGCCTTGGAACTGCTTCTGGAAAGCTCGGCAGATCCCGGGTCTCAAGGTCAGCCCGCAGAGGGAGACAGCGGGGAAGCCCCCCCAGAGACTGGCAGCAAGGGACAGACCTGACAAGTGGCGTTCGTGTCATTCTGCTGATGGCAAGAGAGACTCAAGCTTTATTCCCCCATCTTAACTGTCTGTGTTTAAAATAAACTCGGGCGCTGGTCTTTCTCTGTTGGGTGTCTGTTTTGTGTGGTTTTGCTTTTGCCCAAGCCAGTGTTGTTAGAGACAGATTGTGGGTATTTCCCCTGATACTTGTTTTGCTGACTTGTAGACACATCTTGATGCTCCAGCAACATCAGGAGTCCCACCTTGTCCCCTGCTCAGAAGGGAGCTGCTAATTCTTTGTCCGTGTGCTTTGTTTGGTGCAGGGAGGTGCAGCAGTAGTTGAGGCTTTAGAGATGTCTCCTAACCTGTCCCAGGTGTTGCATGGCCACAGCTGGTGGAGGTGCTGAGCAGAAGAGGCCATTGATCCCACCTGAGATGGTCTGCAAAGCCAAGGGAGGGGCACCTCACCAGCTCTAACTGCTGTCACCTGCTGCTTTGTTCTTGTCCTCCCTACCTTCTGTGCCCTTCGTATCAGGGCTGAAAGTCTTGTGCAGCTCTGGGTTCTGGTGCCAGCCCTCACACCCTGGAATCCCGCTCGGCCAGTGAGCGGCTCCGGGCGCTGGGGTTACACAACTTCCTCGTTGGTGAGGGGGAGGATGGGAGTGAAGGCAAAATTAACATTTGGGAAGCACGTTGGAGGTAAGTGGAGCACCCAGAAAGTTGTCTTTGAGTTATGTGATAGATGTTGAGGTGCTTATTAACACTGCTGCTGCATGGTAAGATGGGTTAGAATTAAAAACAATAATTTACATGAAAAATGTAGGTGTTTACCAGCACATAACACTCGGGTAGCGATGAATCAGGCAGAGAGGTGATCACGTTACAGTTTGTTAGTGCTTAATGTCCTCTGCCTGTGTGGAAGTTTCACTTTTCTCAAGGTCCAGGAGCTTGAAGTACAGTAAAGTATCGGCTGTGTTGTGGTTTTAAACTTGCATTCAAGAATAATTCAAGAAAAAAAAAATTATCTCTGGAGGTTTCTAGTCCAGAGGAGGATGCTCAGGGTCTTGTTTTGAATATCTCTGAGAATGGAGATTCCACGTCTTTGGACCCCTGTTCTGGTAGTTGACCAGTCCCAGAGTGGAAAAACCCCAACATCTCCTGGAAGTTTCCTGTTTCAGCTTCAACCCTCTACCTTCTTCCCAGGCACTGCACTTCTGAGGAGCACCTGTCTCTCTGTTCCCAGCACCCTCCCACCAGCGAGCTATGGAAACCAGTAAAATCCCTCTTAGCCTTTGTTGTCTCCTGGCAGAACAAACCCTCTCCTTTCAGCCGAGCATGTCCAGGGCCTCCTGGTCCTTAATCAGCCACGTATCCAGTGAGAGCATCACGCGTATCCGAGTATTACTGAGGTTACTTCATTTCTCTGAAGTGTTCACGGTCATTTCATACGTGCTGTGTTACAAACACAGATCAGAGCGACAGGGAAGGGTCAGTATTTTTTTCCTGTTGGCGTGGAAGTTCAGGGTGATGAAACAGCATCAAGGGGCAGGAGCTTCATCCGCTCACCGGCTTGTGCGTGTTCAGGTCCTGGTGAAATACAGCGCGCTGAGACAGTGCGGAGCCAGAGTGATCCACATAGTAATTAGAAACAGGATTTCTGCACCCTGGCACGCCGCTGCGAGCTCACGCTGCTGAGAGGGGTTGGCACATGTTAGCACTGCTGGAAAAGTGCTTAATTTATTACTTACCTGGAAAAAAAATCAGCATTCTGCTTCCATTGCAGCAGTGCCTTTGATGGGGGGGGGGACAGAGCAGCTGTTGCAGGATCTGTGCTGCCTCGGAAACAATTTTCAACCTGATTTATTTACCTTTTCTGGTACTTTTTTTCTCACCTTTCTGACCTGTTACTGTGCCCTGCCTACAGACGGTGGTTTTGCTGCATTAGAGTGAAGCCTGCTCTAGCTGCAGATGTCCCTGCTCACTGCAGGGTCAGACCAGCTGAGTTTTAAAGGTCCCATCCCACCCAAACCAGTCTGGGATTCTATGAGAAACTGCAGCAAAGTCTGTCCAGTTTGACTGGTAGTTCATTTTAGTGTCTCCTCAGCCCAGCATCCTGGGCAGTGCTGAGTTAATGGTTGGACTTGATGCTCTTGAAGGTCTTACAACCCAAACGACTCTGATTCCACGACTGGGAAGCAGCAGCTGAGAGGAAGGGGGCAGCTTTTGGACTGTGGGGTGCAGAGCTTGCTGCCAGCTGTTGCCTCTGGAGGGTTTGCAGGGTTGGGGGCATTGCAGTCCCCAGGGACTCCCAAGGGCTGAGGCTGGAGTGTGCAAAAGTGCAGGAAATTGGTGCTTCTTGTGAGAAAACACCGTGGCTTTCAGGTGGAAGGGAGAAAGTTGCAGTTACCCGAGGGAATTTGTTTATAATACAGGAGGTTTTGCTGCTAATAGATTGCAGGTTAAAAAAAAAAAAAAAAAAAAGAGGATTTTTATGCTCCCTTTTGAAGTGAGTTTTTCTGCAAAATGTTGTGTCACAGGAAGATGTGTCTGTTCTTGAAAGAGCCCAGAGATGAGCACGCCTGGTCTAGGAGGAGCCCAGCACACCTTGCTTCAGCCAGCACCGAGGGAGCGGGGAGGAGCCACAGCCTTCCTCCTGACCTGGAGATGGCTCAAGATGGGGAAAAAGTGATGTCCGAGAGCAGAGGAGGGTGACTGATGGTGCAGCCCGAGCAGGGTGAGTCTTTGCAGCACACAGGCGAGGTGAGGAGGGTGAGATGGGCCAAAGCAGCTTTCACAGGGCAGGCAGCAAATGTAAAGCTGCTGTTGCACAGTCCTTGTAGCATTTCACTCTGGCTGTGACAGGATGAAGCCTGCTCCTGAATCCCATTCCACAGGGGCTTGTCTGCAACATGGCAAATAATTTGCCTCTTGTTTTCTGCCTCTTTGAGCAGACCCTCCTTTTGCAGAGCAGCCAGATGCTGGAGTTAATCGGGCTGGCGCAGGACGGTGATGGATTGTGTCTGTTGCCTGGGGCGAGGTGTCACTGGTGCTCTGCCCCATGCAGTGACATTTAGTGAAGGCAGGTGTGGGGTGGGGCTGTGGAGGGATTGGTGACAGGGCCTGCTAAGGGAAGGCCTTTGCCCAGGCCCAAACACAGGGAGGTTGGAGTGCAGAGGCTCTTTTTCTGGGGCTACCTGACATGACCCCCCCCGCCCCCCC
>JANHGN010013241.1:0-11712 GCA_024605025.1 Megaceryle maxima
TGCCCCCACCTGTGCCGGCCGCGGCCCCGGCGCAGGCCCCGGCGCGAAGGCGCCGACACTGGGGCAGCCGCCGCCTCCTCTCCGCCAGCCTTCCCGGCCCCCGGCGCCCGGCGCCGGCCCCTCGACACGCCCGTACGCGCTCCTCGGCCAGAAAGTTTAAGTGGTGCCTCCGGTTCCGCCGCGCAGCCCCCGGGACAGGCCGGGCAAAGGGTGCGCCCCACACGGAGGGGGGCGGCGGGAGAACTCACCTCCGCCCGCGGGGCCCGGCCCCCGGCCCAGGGGCTCCAGCGACGCGGCCCAGGCTGGGCTCCTCCGCGGCCGGCCCGGCGCGTCGGCAGGATGAGCTCACTGGGAGCGGGCGGCGGAGTCCCCGCCCCGCGCACCCCGCGGCCGCCCCTCCACGGGACCGGCTCCTCGGGGCGGAGCGGAGCCGGGTGGCGGGGCAGGTCCCGCCACTGACTCGGCGCGGCCTTGGAGCGCGGCCGCCCGACCGGTGGCCGAAGGGGGCAACGGGCAGGGCCGGGCAGCGCCCGCTTTCCGCGGCCTGGTGCGGGGCACCCGCGGCCACCGCCGCGCTTCGCCCTGGGCCGACGTGTCACTGCCGAGGAAACTCCAGTGGCGATCGCCGAGAGCGCTCAGCAGCTGCGGGTGGGTCCGCAGAGCGGGGCCCGGGCCGCCAGCCGACTGGGGTCAGGCGTCTGCTGCGCCTCTTCACCCCAGCATCTTCTCATCACGTCTGCTGGATGGCTCGGATGTTGGTGGCCTCGACATGCAGGAGACAAAAAACGGAGCTGCGATTCCATCATCCCGGGATTTATTCCTCATAGGGTCCAGGACTCACTCTCTGCTCCTCTCTGTATGAACCCAGAAGTTTTGAAATAGTATCTAGGGAAGACTGGATTTAGGTCCTTCTGTTCCACGGGAAAGCTCAGAATTAATTTCAGGCTGTGAAAACTCCTAAGTTCAGCTGCAGACTTCTCAGAAACAACCCATTCCAGGAGCCTGGCGCTGGTGAGGGGTCAAGAAGGCCCAGGGGTCTGCAGACATCGCTCTGCAGGGGCTGGGATTGCACCCCAAATAACTCGGCCTTCTTGATCAGTAACTTGGAAATAACTACATCGCTGCCTACGAGATCTGCAAAGGACAGAAAGATGGGTGGAAAATAAATAAAAATGACAGATGATCTCTGTGTGATCCAAATTACTGGCTAAACTGGGCCGCGCAAGGCATTTAAGACAGATTTGGAGCTCGCACATTTAGGAACTGGGAATGCAGTCTCTGCCTGTGGTACAGAAAGGGATGTCCTTTGTCCTGGAATCCTTCAAGAGGATTTGGGGCCATACTGGTAAAGCCATGCAACACGAGTACTGCCCCACCTAAAAAGAGCCTGCGCACCCCTCTCCTGTACACACAAGGGATGAGCAAGCGTGTGCAGATGGGTGGTGTTACCTCTGAACATTCAGAGCTCTGGTAAAAGCAGCCGTGGAACACCCTTTCCAGAATCTACCCGTATTTTCCAAGCTACTGAAAAAGTAGAAAACTGCAGAAATTACCTGAGAGCCAAAGCTGATGCTCAGCAGTTAGTGTTGAAATGCTTAGTTCCTAAAAAAGATGTCTCAAGATGGGGCTTATCAGAAAGAAAATGAGGTCTTGGTATTTTTACTTTGGTGCACCTGAGTCCAGCACTACCTGTGGCAACCGCGATGTGCTCCACCAGTGTAGCCACCGCAGAGCGTTATCTCCAGCTTTTTTTTTTTTACATTTAGATAACCATCTCACATTAATGGGTTTAGTACATATTAAGATGTGAGTTCAGCAGTGATGGTTTGGATGTCAATATTATAAGCACAACAGCTAATAATTTTAGTGGAAATACCTGATGTGTTTTTTTTCCCTCCCAGGCTCGAGCTGCTGGCCTTTTCCACCCCCAGTGTCCGATACTGCGGCTACTCCCCGCAGAGAGGCCAAAGCACTTACCCTCCCTGTGCCTAATTGCTACAATACAGATTCATATCGTTAATTAAAAAATTAATCCCCCTCACAATAAAAAAGGGAAAATGTAGGGCCAATCCAAAATACATTGACAAATAATCATAAGGGTTTGCTGGGCAAATGATGATTTATTTCACATGTAATCCACCATGAAAAACTAAATCTGAATTTATCTGCAAACCACCTGTTACAGCGCCAGAGTATTCTAGAACATTTTCTAAGCTACACGTGCACTTCCCAGAGGTCTCTCAGTGTGTCTGTCAGGGGTACCACAGAGAATCCAGCAGAAACAAGTCCCGGGCTCACACACAAGCAGCGCATCCTCTCCAGAACGTTTGCCTTGTTTGGTATTGGAGGAGCAGAGTAACATGGAGACAAAGCCTCTTGGGGCTGCAGCAGCAGAGCAATCCGTGCTCTTGCACTTCTTCCGCTCTCGCGTGTCCCAAAACAAGGGTAGGATGCTGTGTGCGGCTCAGACAGCAGCTTGTCCTTTTCCAGTGGAGAAAGAATCCTCTTAATCATGCTCTCTCCTCTTCGTCTTGCCTATGTGATGAGGTGCATGTCTGGAGAGAAAAGAGGAGATGATGTCTTAGTGTCTGGCAGTCTTTTATGATTTTGTCTTTGTGTCTGAAAATTGAGACAACAAGCAGAGCTATGACTCCACCGTGCTGGGATCTGCTCCTCCTCGGGTCCAGTGCTCACTCGCTCTTCCTCTGTGTATCAACCCGGAAGTTTTGAAATACTATTTACACTCAACTGGATTTAGGTCCTGCTGTTCCACAGGAAAGCTCAAAGTATTTTAAACTAGGGCTTGATTTTAGCACTTCCCTATTTGTCACCACAGAGCCACGCTTTTGATACAGCAACGTAAAGATTTCTGCTCTCAGCAGTAGCATCCTTTTGGGAAGCATTTAGCCCACAGCTGCTTTTCTACTTTAACTGTTCTGCCCTCTGCTCCTTCCACGCGTTTGGCCAGATGATTTGTCCATTCCCAGCCACTGGAATGCTTCAGCTCTTCCTTTTCTTTCTTCTCACAACGGTTATGGCTCTTCTCAGTCTCACACTTACCATGCAACTTTCTAGTAGTTTTAAAGCCTTTTTTTTTTTCTTAATGAAAACAGTATCTTAGACCAAGCTGAGATTCCTGTCCTTCCCTGTGCTTTGCTTCCATTCTGTCCACCTCTTCCCAATTTGTTCCATTAGGTACTTTTAAAAAAAAGAACTTGTCAGAAACTGAGCTCTGTGTAAGGTCTAGTCTTGCAGCCAGCAGCTTGGAGAACTCCGCGTTAGCGTGTGTTGTCTTCTTGCCTGTTGGTCAGGAGTACACTTCTGAACGGCACAGGGAGGCAGGACAACAAAAAGCCATACTATTTATCACAGGAAGTGCTGTCCTGCCATCAAAGTGAAGGGGGCAGGGGCTTATTCTGTGAATATATACTTACACCTGAATGATCATCTGTTCAAGTGTTCCATTTTATCCAGAATCCACGAAGCTTCATTACCCCAAACCAGATGCTGCTTAGAAAAGAACAGAAAGATAAGAAGTACATCTCCCACCTCACTACAGAAGCTGGACTGATGATGAACACAGAAAGCTAAAGCAATTTCAAGTCAGAGGTAAAGTGTTGCAAGAGTAGACCAAAGGTAGCCAACAAGTTTTCTATTTCATCTGCAGACAAGCATTAATTCCTTATTTAACTTCTGCATGATTGCTTGGAGGCTGTGGGAGGTTGTGTCTTCTCTGTTGCTCTAGTGAATCAGAAACCCATCAACAGAGGGGTAGTCAACTTTGTCTGGAATATGGAAAAAAAGTTGTTCTTCATTCCATGCAGGTGTAATGGTCCATGAAGACACACACAGACAATGCTCAAAAGCCAGCCGGCTGCATACCTGCAGCATGAGGAACACAGCCCAGGCTACATCTCGTTAGTGGTCCACATTCGTATGAACTGAGAGTGACAGGAGAAATGGAAGAGCTGAAAAGTGTATTGCAGGGCTCAGTAACATTAGCTGGTAATTAAGATTCCACGTGACACCAAAAGCAGGTCTTGCACATTCAGAACAAGCAGAATTTGGATCCCAGCCTTGCTTCTGTAGGTAATCTGCAGCATGGTCACACCTCTGAACTACTAAGGAGCCACTGGTATTTGAAATATTGGTAAGGGCTACTAATTAGAAAAATCCTATCATACATTCAGCAGTAGAACTCAGTAACATCAGGGACTCTTTTCAGGGAACATAACAGACTGAGTATTAAAAAAATTACTTTTGGTTACAGGAAGCAACAACAAAAAGCAATACTATTTACTGTGGCAAATTGCGGAAATTTTAGTGCACTTTATGTAGCCTCCTGCTTGAAATCCAAGAAACCCTGGGGCAAATTCCTACACTTACAGAACTCTGGTTCACTCGAATTTCTGATGTAGCCCTCTTAACTGAGGCAGCTCTGAAGGCAGTTACGGGAAATGAGTAGCTACTCATTGCCTGTGCGCAAAAGCAGCTGGATTTAAATTAAAAAAAACCCACCTTCCTTCTCAGGAATCGGATTTTGCCTCACCAAGCTGGAACCAAAGCACAGTGAAAACAGCGTTCTTTCATATTTCTGTTACAAATATTAGGTACTGTTCTTTAAAACCAGAATTTGTCTTAAATCCATGAGCCATAAAAGCCAATCACTTTGTGCCTCCCTGATGGTGTTTGAAGGCACAATGCATGCACCAGGCTACCAAAAGGTTTTAGTGAGCTGGGGAAAATAATAGGGGTGAGTAGTCTCTGATGCTCCTTTTGAAAGGAAAAATAGTGTTGATTAAAAGATAATAATAATAATAGTAATAAATAATTCTCAGTTCTCATTATTCTACTATCCCTACTAGCTTCAAACTTAAGGTTCTTCAGTTCGTGAAGCGTGAGCTTACCCGTACCTGTGTTCCAAGCAGCAGGTGTGTGCTGTATCTCCAATTATGCCAGCCAAATCTCTGAACTCCTCGCAGCTAAGGCCTACAGAACGTTGGGTCATTCTGCCACTACCACCCCCCTACCCCACCCCTTTTTGTTTGTTGTGTTTTATTCGTTACAATTCAAGATAGCAAGGCCATTCTAGGCTGCTAGTAAAGGACTAACAGCTAGTTTTCAACATAACTGGAAGGCTCATTGTAACCTGTTTTGAAGCAGTGTCTTTAGAAACCTCAAAAGGCTTTTATCTAGAAGAGTTCAAATGCAACACAGTGTGGACAAGCAATTATATGCCTCCCCATCCTTGACTGTCATGTGAACTGCTCCAATAAAATCATCTCATTCTAAATTTGACTTTTTGACTTGTTTTACTTCCTAAGGCTGAGATCTGTAGAATAAACCAAGCTAACAGTTTTCAACTTTGGATGTTTTTTTAATAGATAATCCCACTTTTCATTGTTTTTGATGTCTCTTGATAGTAACATAGAACAAGTATTTCAGGCTTGTGTAGCTTAAAGATAGCTCAGAGTTTGCTCCAACTCCTTAACTTTGAAAAAACATACCAAATATGGGAAATATAAACTAGAAGGAATTTAAGAAAGTTATGAACAATGAAAGTAGGAGGTTGGATTTAAGTTTTAAAGTCAGTCTTAATTTTATTGACTGCTCTATTTTAGTATGCAGTAATTGCATATTGTACAACTAAAATGATGGCTATTAAAACTTTCTTTACAACAGCTTAGGAAAAGTCTTAATCATTCCTTTATATAAAAATAACTTCTGAATTGATCAAGAGAAGTAAACCCAAAATACAAGCAAAAAGCACTGTGTGTATAAACAAAGGCAGTTTCAGAAATGCCATCCCTTCCTACCTGTTGGGTATGAAATGCTGCATCCAGCTGTTCCATCTCGCCTGCCTCATGGCTCCATGCATTTGTTCTGAACTGACTAAGTTTAGAAACATAAAACGAAAGCATCTTCAAAACTATCAACCTTCATTATGTAGATTTACCTGGCAGCAACAGAGGGTGCGCTGTACCCGGCTCCTTGTTCTATGTGTCCTTAGCCACTGACTGCAGCTGTGAACACAGATGGGTAAGGAATCAGATACCACTTTGTGTTACCAGCAGGATAATCCCTTGGTAACTTTACAACTTCTAGGGAGTCATTTCCTCTGAGAAATACCAAATGATGCTTTCATAAATTCATCTATTTTTTTTTTTCATTGAAACTTTTTAGCAGATTGAAATATACCTCCTTGCAAGAATATCTGTGTTCAGCTGGCAGAACCAGAATCAGCTGCAAGCACACAGCAACCTCTTGTGGCAAAACCAGTATACACATCATGGGTATGAACTGAAATTTCTGAAGCTACTCTTGCTATGAGTCATGAACTTCTACAAATTCTCAAGTGCTAGCAAGCTATGAGAGAGTTTGAGTGACTCTCTTAGCTGGAATCAGCAATACTCAGACTGCAGAATTGTAACAGTCTTTCCTCTTCAGTTGAAGAGCAGACTAATCATTGTCAGCCTTTTACAAATGAAATGCCAGACTGAAATTTCTGTTAAAAATGTGATCTAAAAGTTTTTCATTAAAATTCAGTAAGAGTGGAATAATGGCCAGTGTTACCTAACTTCATTTCCCAACTACAGGCCAGGAGCAGACTCCATGGTGAGGTTCAACAAGAATAATAAACATGCTGTTGTGTTGAATCACAGTTCTCTCAGTGGTTTCGCTGAACAAAAGGAAAACTACAACTGGTTTCACCAGGAAAGCCGAAGTGCCTTTAGAGTTTACAGCAGCTGAGCAAGACAGAACAGAGTACCTGCCTGGTTCGGTACCATGTTCTGCAGAATGCGGGCAGAGAAGCAGCCCTTCAGCTGACAGCGGGGAGGACAAGCAACAGTCAGACAGTGCTACAGGCCTGGAAGGCCCTGGCATCTGCAAGGAATCCCATCACACCTACCCTCTTCAAAAAGATTTAACTCACAAGTGGTCTGAAAGCATGAAGTGCACATTCCTCCAGCTAAACCAATCAGCTGCAAATATCTGTCTGGCTCCTGCTAAGGAGAAGAGAGAAGGTGCAAGAAGGGACAGGAGGAATGGCAGCACGTCAAGGACAGCAGGGTTTTCACTGTGAGCTTGCTGCTGGAGTTACAACAGGGACAATCACGAGTATTGCTGATGACACCGATTAGACCAAGGAATTTCTTTACATTCTAGAATTATACTCTTCTACTATTGAAACTGAAGATGAGCTCAGTAAATGCTTGGGATTATGTGTTCACCACTTACCAGGGCTTCAGGGTTTTGTGCACCAGGGAGAGGTTACTGTGCTTGAAATGATTTGCAAATCCGTGCATACTGCTTCACGAGGAACAGGCTGAGCAGGAACATCTTGGACGGGATAGAGGCTTTAAGCAACAGCTAATATTTATGTATTAAAATTAAGTCTTTTGTTACAGTTCTCTCATGGTAACTTCACAGATTTGCCATGTGTAATTTATTTGCCATTTCAATCTGCTGCAGTTTCACCAAGAGTCAGAAATCCCAGGCTCTGGATGCAGACCTGTCTGTACACTGAACAGCATGAACTACAGTTCATTCCAGAGCAGCTCATGCCAAATTCCCAAACAGCTGTCAGGCACCACCCAACCTGGGAGTGCCAAGTGCGTGAAGATAGAGACTTTTCCTTGCCTATGAGGAAATTCACTCCTGTAGAAACCCAGCAAAACGCGTATGTTATCAATATGTTGAACCAAGCAATATTTACAGGAACCCTTTTTCACCTGGCTTTCATTACCACTTGGCTTCAGCTATTCCCAGCTCTAAGGTGTTTCGAGATCTACAGATAGAAACAACTGCACATTAACCAACATTGCATCCATGATGAAATGGAGATCAGCAGAACAAACAGTTTCCTGAAACCATGCCATTCTTGTTGCATGCTTGCATCTGTTGTGATAACCCTCAAGCCTGAAAATAGGATTCCTGCAAGGTTTTGATTTTTCTAGCAAACCAACTGTATTTGTTCCATATGGTCTGAATTTAGCTGCACTTCATATTTAAATAAGGAAAGCAAAGCACTAAATCAAGACCTGAACTAAATAAAACAAACTCCCTAAAACAGAAGACACAGCCACTTCATCGTAGTGTCATCAATGATGGTGCAAGCCCTGAAGTGAGAGACAGAATGGAAGGCACGAACAGGATGAAAACCAACATCGTCTATTATTTAGAAATGCAAAATAGAGTTTTGATTTCCTGTTTAGCTCTTGTTATTCAGAATATTATTATAAGCAGGAGACCTTAAGAAACAGAAACGTTAATTTAGAGAAAATAATGCACCTGACAGTGCACCTGTCAAAATACAGCAGGTGAGTAAAAGACTGACTTGGCTGAAAGAGGAGTGCTCTTAGTTACAGAATGTTCTTAATTATAAAATATATTGGAGCAGAAAATGAGAGTTTGTTCTCTACACAAATCTTTCAGGTTGCCTCCAAAGACTAAGGACACAAAAAGCAAGTGTGAAATGCTACTTGTATTGCCACCAAAGGGACAACAACCCACAGAGGCAGGAAATGAAGATCAGTGGTCAGCTGATGCTCCGTGAGGTATGCACTACAGCAGAAGAGCTTGCACCTGCCTTACATTTAGTAAAACCATGAAACTGAGTTTATCAAAGTTAAATCCCCCAACTTCTTGTTAGGTCCTCTTCCCTTTTTTACACCTGAAAATCTTACCCAGGCAGAAGATGGAAGAGACTTAACAGGAAAGCAGGCTTCCTGCTAGGCTGTTTGGAACCACCATGTGGTCACTCCAGGTCCAACCCATACAGCTGCAGACCCTCAGCGCTGCTGCCATACCTGCGTGAATCTGTTTCTTCAGGAAGACTGATGCTCCCAAGAAGCCTCTTAGAAGCACCCACTGAGACTGTGCTGCGTTACCTCCCATTTGCTGATAGACACTAGACCTTCAGAACCTGAGTTAACTGTTTAAACCTAATACACCTACAGAGCAGAGAATCTGCTGAATGCGCACTGCATGGAGTAGCTTACAAACCTTTCAAACAAAACTATTACTTAAGTCTTGAGCAATGACTTGGGATACCTGATTTATATCACAAAAGTAATTTCCTGCAGCTACTTTCTACACTGAGCACACCATCCCTACCCTGAACGTTCTCCTTTGTGCACTTTAAATAACACACTTTTAAAAATCAAATAAAAAAGCAACAAAAAAACGAAACTAGAAAATCAAATAAGGCCCTAAGAGAAGCGCAGTCTGTTTGCTGCCACGTGCAGCGATGTGGACGTCAGATCACCCACGGGTGTTCACACGCCTGCAGCGATGATGCAGTGCAGTAGCCGGCCCAATTCCGAGTGACGTGCACAGAGCCAGGGCAGTAAGGTTTCCAGCAGCTCCGGTGATGCAGGAAATAAGAAATATATACATTATAGAATATATATATAAAATATAGAAATAAGGATCCCAGATACCTCCATGTCCACAGCATTTGAGTAACTTCTCACAGCAGAGCACAACTTAATGCAGTCACCCACCTCTAGAGCAGGCCAGGATAGGGCCTGTCCCTCCAGGCACCAGGAAAGGGTGTTCAGATGGTTCCTCTGCTCAGGCACAGGTTAAGCACAAGCTGGCCAGAACAGTTGGGTGCCGAGTTAATGGGGCTTCCAGGGGAAGGCTGGGTACAACTCGGGGAAGGACGATCCTTTTCCTACCAGATCTGTTTACGAGAAATCCCTGGCCACAATATAAATCAAATTTTCCAGAGCAGATTATTTCACAGAAAGTAATGCTCATAAAGGCCTCAGAAGCAGATCCCACGAGCCATTTATTTTCTTCACAAACCCAGTTAATATTAGAATTACAAAGCTTTTACTACTATTCTTTCTGTAGGAAGCAGGTATTAGCCAGCAACGCGGAGTGCACAGTGCTATTTTTGGCCCTGATAACATGAATGATTATGGCACACTTGACAGACAGCTGTAACTCAAATCATGACTCATTTACATTCATACTGATATTCATTTACATACAGCCAACCTGGGGAGTGAAAAGTGTGCTCTACATGATCTAAAAGGAGAACTAGATGTTCTCCAAATGCTGCACCTACAAATTAAATACCCACAAAGCGTGTTACTGGTGTTGTCCAGGGTGACACAGTTTACAAGTGGCTACCAGGGAGAAAACAGTCTCCTTCATCGGAGCAGCACTCTTTTTCATTTTTCCTATTTATTCAAGGTGTAACCAAGCTACTTACTGCACATACTACTGATCACCACCTCCTGTGATCATAATTGGATCCTTAATCAACATTTAATGGATGGATGAAATGAAGCAGACACTCACGTTAAATGGTAACACTAACTCTGGGCAGCCCACCTGGGATCCCTCTTTAACAGGGAGTGTGTGTCGTACATTTGTAATAGGCCCACTACAGTCACATGGAAAACACGCTATATAAAGAAGCCTCATTAACAATACAAACAGTTTTGAGCACCACCTTCCATATTAAGACTATTTGGACTCCTTCGCTAAAATTTAGTAGCACATTCATCTGCAATCACCACCATACAGAAAACAGTCCCAGGAGAGTTAAATTCAGAGCAAGAAGTCAGATGAGCTACCCAGCCAACCAGCAGCAGGAGAGAAGGATCCTCTGGACTGGCTGTTCTGTTGCCTTTTGCTGGCAGCAGTTCCTGTACTTGGCTGTACAATTACTCCTCCCCATTATTAAACGTGACCCCTCAAGACCCTACTGCTACCAGTCCACGCTGGGTCTCATAACTTTTCAGCCACATATCCCACTGTACCATCCTTGAACTCCATACTCAATGTGCTGCGTTCTCTGCACCCCGATTCCTCCCTCCTCCCTGCCTTTGCAGACCAGAGGTTCTGCTCCAAGTCAGCTACTTCCTTCGCTCACCCTCCCCAGCCCTGAAGGGGTCACACAAACAGGCTGCTTTCACTTGATTCTGGTTCTCCTACTCTCCAGATCTCAGCAGAGGAATCTCTGCAGTGGAGCTGGATCTCCTTACAGAAAGAAAGAGGAGGAAGAAATGTTTTTACCACTGCACAGAACTCTCTCCCAGGAGAGTCTGAAGTTTCTTACTATGCAATAAGCCTAAGGCACATGTTCAGCATGGAACACCTCAGCCTAAATTAAAACCCACACCATTCAGTGACCTGCTTTCTTAGGATCACGTTCACTTCAGCTTTGCTATCATTAAATAAAGAAAGAAAAATAAAAGAGGGCCAGCAGCTTCCAGGATTTCAGTCAAAATTCACATAGAGGTAAAGCTCTTAAGACTTCTTGGCATTGAGTCATTACTGCACACAGGTAAAGCTGGGTTAGACAGGAGCCATCATATTTTAATAATTTCCGAGTGCATTTAGTAACTCTTCTTATAAAGCATTTTATTGTCAGTAACAGAAATGCAGTAAGATACAAGGCACACAGCTTTAGATCATTTCACCACAGTGTGCTAAGTGCTATTTCGAACAGAAACTCACTTTTAAGTAAACAGAGTATTTTAATGATTATCTTAACATTTCCGTGGCTGTTGAATAATGTGAATTCTTTTAGGCAATATGAACTTCTCCAAGGCAGGCCGTGGCTTTTCGTGAGCTGATTGCAAGGCTGCTGCTCGAATTTTGTGGCTCATCTGTAACATTAAAAGGGGGGGGGGGGGGAAAAGGTGGGGTGGGAAAAAACCTTTCCTCTTTTTTTTTTCTTCCGTCCGGCCT